>JABCMJ010021688.1:9256-21627 GCA_014822125.1 Arbutus unedo | reverse complement strand
TCAATTTGAACATTAAGCCTCCCAAACTTTGACATTAGGTTCAATGTGACCCATCTGTTTAGGTCCGTCCATATTTCTAACGGAAAAGTCCCATGTGTAATGCACATGACCTCATTAGAATGGTATTTGTAATATTTTACTCCCTGCTCGTTCTTCAACTCTTAAAACCCAAACTCCACCCCCCCCCCCCCCCCCCCCCTCTCGCTCTCTCTCTCTCACGCACACAAAAATAAATCTGTCAAATACCCAAATCACACACCCTCTCTCTGTCCAACATTTGCTATGATTGGTAAATGGGAATCACAGATCCCTCCAGGTTTTCGGCGTTGAGGACTTCTGATTTTCTTGATAGGCCTAGTCGACTTAGAAGCTTCAATAGAAACGGATTTGCATTGTCAATTCTCCCATTCCATCCGAGTCATCTTCTCTAATTCTTCATTTGCTTCCTTTGATTTGCCACTATTCTACACGTCACGATTGACACAATAACAGAATTGTGGAGCTTGCTGCTCGCTCTCTCGATACAGAAATGAGATTAAAAAAGAAAAAAGCTACCTTGATATTTCAATAAACGAGGGATTGGGAGGTTTTGAGGTGGGTCACCAAATCAAAAGAAACAGAAGGCTAAACTGAAATTGAATGAAAATCCAGTTGAAAAGCTGGTAAAATTGAAAAATCCATTTCCTAATTTGGTCCAAAAGGAAAAAGACGTCAAAAAAAATGAGGTTGTTCTAACATTGTTGCGGCTGACGGTGTTATTGGTGGTGTTGTTGTTGCAGTTGAAATTCCCGGAATTGTTGCTAAGGTTGATGCCGTAGGGTCTCTAGATGGGTTTCTCTCTTGGGTTTCGCATTGGTCCACTTGGCTATTGTCAGTTGCGATTGTCGAAAATCCTTTTGGAATCTGCTGCCTCCTGCTCTACTAAAAGAACGCACTCGATGACTTCGACGTAGGTTGTTCTCTCTGTGTGATCACACCCTTTTGGATGTGGGGGTTGAGTCCCCATCCGAACTTCCTTGCCTTGGTGATGTCGGTTGGCACGTGTTCAAAGACACGTCGGGCAAGTTCTTCAAAACAAGCAGCGTACTGCGTAACAGTCCTTGCACCTTGTTTGAGGTTCATAAATTCCAAAAGCAAGGCCTGCTTCACCGGGCCTTCAAGACGCTATTTTTGATCAAATACTTTCAACCCCGGTGAAGCAGGCCTTGGTTTTGGAATTCATGAATCTCAAACAAGGTGCCAGGATCGTTAAGCAGTACGCTGCTCGTTTTAAAGAACTTGCCCGACACGCCTCTAAACACGTGCCAACTGATGTCATCAGGGAAAGGAAGTTCGAGTGGGGACTCAGCCCCCACATCCGAAAGGGTGTGATACAGAGAGAACAGCCTACTCCGAAGTTATTGAGTGCGCTCCTTTAGTAGAGTAGGAGGCAACAAATTCCAGGAGGAATTTGGACAATCGCAACTGACAACACCAGGTGGACCAATGCGAAACCCAAGAGAGAACCTCATCCAGAGATCCTATGGCAACAATACCAAGAATTTCAACTGCAACACCACCACCAATAACACAGTCAACCGCAACAATGTCCACAAATATGAAAAATCCAAATCCGCAACAATCGCTAACATATGCAAAAATGAATGGTACCTAACTCGAAAAGCCATCAATTTTTAAGTAACTCCTCCCAAATCCGTGAGATTGAGAGACAGTTGGGTTTCGTTCTTGATTTTTACTTTGGTGTATACTCTGTTTCTCAGTAAGTTCAGAGCCTTCATTGTTCGCTGGTAAAATCAACTCAGTCTCCTCAAGTTTTGCATGTTGACTTTGGCGTAAAAAGGAAAAACAGATGTGTAGAAGCGGTGTATCGATTTGATTATCTATTCTAGAGAGAAGAAAAATGCATTTGGTTTAGAGAGAGAGAGGGGGGAAGGGAATTTAGGAAGTCAAGACTCGTTTTTATCTTTATTTTATTCAGGAAGACTCTAAAGTTGTTTCCTCTACAATGGAGAGAGAGAGTATGTGTATGAGAAGGGGTTTAGAGATTGAAGAAGGATTGTGGGAATTAGCACAAATATATATATATATTTTCTTTTTTTTTTTTTTGTGGGGGGGGGGGGGGTTACCCAATTCTGCTGTGAATTGGGAGATATTGGGAGCTTAGTCTGATTGTTGATGAAGGAAGAAAACGTATTGTGAATTGATTGAGAGTACTTGTTTGTTAATTTTGTTGTTGTTTGTGTGTGTGTGTGTGTGTGTGAGAGAGAGAGAGAGAGAGAGGTTTATAGAAGTTGAAGAAGAAGAAGGAAGTGGTGTTTGGGAGCCTACTTTTTAGCTTTTCATTTTTGACTTTTTAGTTTTTTAGATTATGGTCAGAATGAGTTTTGAATTTGAGAAGAGTGTTTGGGAGAAATGTGCAGATTGCATTTTGAAGTAGTAGTGTTTGGGAGAAAAATGATAAAAATGAGTTATGGATTATTTTTTACCAATTTGCCCTTGGTCGAAATGTAAAATTGTAATTGAAAAATATTTTGGAAAAGGGACCCGTCTATGTTTTAAAAAACTTTTTTTTAGAAAATATTATTTAATCTTTATATGAGATTTATTTAAAATTGTAATTGTATATATGCTTAATTTTTGCTTCTTTCGCTCGGTATCAATTTTTAGAAAAACTAATTGACACGTTTCTAACCTTATTTTAATGGAATTCACACATTCCCAACCTAATTATATATTTTCTTCTCATCCGGAAAGGATAGGGTCATATTTGCAATCGAACAAAAAATGGAGATCTAACAAGAGCAACAAAATTGCCCAAGGGTATAGATGAAATAGATGGATGCAATTTAAGGAAAATGAAAAATGAGAATGGAAATAGGAAGGTGGAAACTACTTTTGAGTTTTTGCTTAGAACTTCCATTTTGACAAATGTGTTTTGCAAAATGAATTCCAAAATGAGGTAACCAAACACCTAAAAATCTAAAAGGAGAATGGGAAAAAGCAAAAAAGAGGTGGCCAAACACCCTCGAAATACCACAAATTCCCTTCTAATGAAGTCATGTGCATTGCACATGAGACCTTTCCGCTAGAAATATGGATGGTCCCTAACGGATGGGTCACATTGAACCCAATGTCAAAGTTTAAGGGGCTTGATGTTCAAATTGGAACAAGAAGAACTGAACTGGAATTGTACCTAAAGTCGGAAGGACATGTAGGTAATTTTCTCAATCCAAAATTATAAGCTTTTGGATCATTGAATTATAGTGGTTCTCAAGTATTCATGATAGCCTGAAACTGTGATTATGAAACACTACATGAAAATTTATTTGTTTTGCTATGCTATGCTATCTAGGCTAAATTGCTGCTTATATAGCTTTGCTTCTCTTCATAAGCCAGTATATGACTAACAGTTTTCTATAATTTTTGCATCTGCTCCTGTGCTTGCCAGCTGGCATTTGGATATCTTTGTTTTTTTATGTGTCTTTATGGGTTGCAAACAGCTTTTCTAAGTAGAAGCTCTTCAAATTGTATTCTTGTAAGCGGCTTATACGTAAGGCGCTTCCTTGCCAGACTTTCACTTCCACAATGAAAACCAAATACCTGTGGTACTTTAACTACTGTTCTATCCAATGCGACTGTCTAGTCACAGTTTGTGTATACTAGAGCCTTTGGTATAGGTATTTTGAATGCCGTTGTAGACGTGTAGCCAAAACAGAACCTTTGGAATGTAAATGCCATGCACCAGCACCAATATTTAGTAATATCTGATCCACTTGACCCAAATATGTCGTGCACCTTACCTAAAATTTCCTAAATGGTATAGCTCTGCTTAATATTTTAATGTGGTTGTGGTTGTGGTGTGCAGCCTGCACCTTAATATTTCCTTGTATAGACACGAAAGTTATGTGTAGGGACACTGTTTAGATCGTTAGCTCTGATCAGAATTTCCTCACTTCTTCGATGTTTGAATCTATTCTAAAAATCATAAGAAGCTTAAGGCTTCATTTTATATCCCTGTAGTACAAGGGGCAACTGTTGAGTTTAACTTTTCCAAAATATGCTTCCGTAGGATGTTACATGGACCCTCCTTTCAGATCATGATTCTCTACGAGCCCTCCGGATGACATCATATGGGTTTCTTTGTTACGGCCCTGGTTCTTATTCATGGTATCAGTATCTTGATCGTTGCATGCCAAAGCAAACTGTAGAGAACCTATTACTCAAGGTATAGCCCTTTCTTTGTGGTTCTTTTTATAAAAAAATTTCTTTAAGACAAAGCATATTAAAAGCCTACTCACGATCACTGTTCTTGGCAGGTTTTATTAAACCAGGTTGTGCTTGGCCCGGCAGTAATTGCTGTTGTTTTTGCATGGAATAATTTGTGGCAAGGGAAGCTCTTGGAGCTTCCAAGTAAGTATAAAAATGATGCCCTTCCCACATTGTTTACAGGTAAAGAGCTGTTTATATGGTGTTTGAGATGGTCTTGAATGTGATTGTATTTCACTTTCAACTAATAACTGTTTCTGTCCTGCTTCATTCAGGATTTAGGTTCTGGATACCTGTCAGTGCATTGAATTTTGGGTATATCCTTCTCCCTTGAAGTACCTCAGAAGTCGTTAAATAATAGAACCAATGATTGTCGGATAGTTGGGAGAGGAACAACCCTTGTAATAACAAAAAATAGAAGATTGATCAACTACAATTGACGAGCTTTATATCATTTTAGAAATTGACATGATATTGTGCATGCTAATCTTGGAATAACATTGTAAAAAACAACTTTTGCTTTCCTGGAATGATAAATTATGTTGGAAATCTGAAAGGTTCCCATTGAGGCTGTAACTGTGCGGTTGTTTCACTTCTGTATCTGCGCAAGTTAAACTCATACACAGTGTTTAGCATACGCTAAAACCAAATTAGGTGTATGTTTAACTTATGCAGTGTTCCACCAAAATCAAGCTTCTGGAAGTGAGAGAACCTTTTCTTTTCTCTATTTTTTCTTCTACTGACTAGATTTGCATTTTTGTTTCCTGTCTTACTGTTGCTGCTGCTGTAGTATGAACTTCAACTGTGATTGAATGTGAGGATAACATGCTTGATAATTTCAGTGTGGCCTATTTTTAGGGTTGTTCCTCTTCAAGCTCGTGTTACTTTCATGTCAATGGGCTCTATATTCTGGAACTTCTACTTATCTTCAACAATGAGCAAGTAACACTCTGCTGGAAGTCTTATCTTGTTTGATGTCAGTTTGATAAAATCAAGTGCCAGGTACTCAATGGAATCCGACTTCTTGTTCTGAGCATTTTCGGTCTTGGCAACTTATGTTAATTGGGCCTGAAATTATGTACACTCTTTAGAGGGACGCATGAAGTCTGGAAGCAACCAAATCTCTTTTAATCGGACGCCGGCCCGGCCTTCTCTTTGTCTTTCAAGTGCTGCTATGGCATGGTTCACAATATATGCCTCCATGCTGCATCTTTGATGAGATTATGCTCTTGGGTGTGGTTTTTTAGTTCACCATTTCCTTGTGGCTTTGTGCCTTTCATGGAATTATAAAATTTTCTCTCTCTCTCTCTCTCTCTCTCTCTCTCTCTCTCTCTCTGTGTGAATGAATTGGTTCTGATTTCATACTACCATATTTAATGACTTTCATTATCTTTCAAATAAGTAGGAAGAATGGTTGTATTCCTGTGGATTTTGAAGGTGTTTGGTTTTGTATGATTCAAACTGCACCGAAGAACTTGAGGTGATTTTAGCATCAGAACTGGGGAGTACCAAAGTGAACTAAATTGCACCTGCAGAAAATTGAGGATCCTTGGCTCCACTCCATGAACTTCAGACTTCCAAAAATTAATGTAGGTATATAAAGAGCAGGAACTTATCCTGTTGTGATTGTGATGCGTCTCAAATTTGGTAACAGATCTTCAGAACAGTCCCATATGCTCTTATAGATGTACCAGATTCATAAGGCTATGTTTGGATCTAGTATTTACGGATTTAGGAGTGAAGCATGAACTTTTCTTTCTTCAATCCAGGAAATGAAGTAGCGTGTTTTACATTCAAGAATTGATCTGATCATTGATTCATTGCATACCATACGACTTTTAACTCATGCGACTCGTCCAACCATTGTCACAAAAGCCCACCTCACACTTAATGCTAGTTTTTCCTCAAAAATGAGATCTTGAAATTCTCCATTGCTACGTAGGGAAACCTAAGAATGAGATATAAACATATCAGCTCTCCTATGCTGTGTCGGTGGCACAGCTCTAATCAATGGAGTTTGTGGAGCAGCAGTTGTTTCCGACACAGTGGAAAATTCCTAACCATTTTATCACAAACTGTGAAAGAATTTGATTCTTTTCTTCAAGTCTACTTTATCGTTTCTTTTGGGCACCACCACCCACTATAATGGAGCATCTCTTCAGCGGGGGTTACAAGAATAACACTACATGTCAGCACAGAAAATAA
Source organism: Arbutus unedo (assembly GCA_014822125.1). Classification (NCBI taxonomy): domain Eukaryota; kingdom Viridiplantae; phylum Streptophyta; class Magnoliopsida; order Ericales; family Ericaceae; genus Arbutus; species Arbutus unedo. The sequence goes on along the minus strand of JABCMJ010021688.1, from coordinate 15,156 downwards.
AGATTCATAGACAAAGAAATATCACAAAAAGATGCTATTCTTCTGTCATGAATCACGGGCGGGTGAGTTGGCCCATTGCGATTTAACCTCGGCTCCCGGTGTATTGTATTTAAACAGAAAGGAACTAAACCTCTATTAGTCTAAAGACTCCTAAGCCCCAAGCCACCATTTTTTCTTCAAAACCAAAACCAAAACCAAAATTCTAGCAACCAGTACAACTGACAGACGATGAGCAGCAGGACCAACAATTTCACACCAGTGCCAGCACTGGGGCACAGGTGGCCGGGAGAAGGATATGATGCCAATGCTCCTAATGCTAGTGACTGGAACAGGGTGCAACCCATGTTTCCCATGCCCCATTTTTGGGCTGGTCAGGTTAGTTTCCTTTCGAATAAACAAGTTCTTTATTTAAACTACGTCTTAAGTTTCTAAAAAGTGGATCTTAATATCAGTTTTTGCTGGTGATTTTGCAGAATGGCATAGGAGGTTTTCAGGAGCCATGGTTGCATACAGATGAGAGAGTAGCAGGGGGAGGAACTTGGGGCTTATCCAGGTGATTTTCTGATTGTATTCAAATCTGTATTATGGGGTTTTTAACTTTATACAAAGATGATTTCTAGTAGTTTCAGTTAGCAAATACTTCACGATATCTTTTTAGCTTGTTTTGGTTGGCAATTTAAGATGGTTGTAGTCATCCTTTGTTTGGTTGTTGCTATGCATATTGTTCACTTGTAGTTTCCATTTTCTTATGAAAGGAACCCCATTGGAGAGTGATGAATCAAATGACATATCGAATGTATCTCGCCGTAAAACATGTTCATACACTAGCTTTTATTCGCAAGGTTGGAACCCTGTACGAACCCACCCTCCCCTAAATGGCACAAACTAATGGCACAAAAAGCCCATTATTCTTCCTCATGCCTTTATGTTAAAAAGTTTTCTGTCCATGATTAATATCTATACTGCAATTATCAGTTTACGATTTAGGAAGTTTCATTTTTGTGGAAATCGTGACAAGGGCTACCGGAAGGAGACCTATTTTTCTATTTATGATATCTCAATCCACTCTTGATAAATGGCACAATGACTGATACCTATGTTTGCATTGACTCTCTTGAAATGCGTGAGTACCCATATCATACACGACCCTTGGATAAGAACATGAGATCCGTGTCTAAAATACGGTGTAGCACATTCAGGCAACAAATGTATATAGGAACTTTGAGTTTACCATAGCACTATGCATGATCACTTGTACTGTGAATGAACTGTTTTATGTGACACTGTAATCACCTTTTGATCTTGGGAAAAAATAGTGTCCCAAGAAATATGATTACCTTCCTTTGTGACCATGTCTTTGGATATACGTAATAATTAGATGAATTGGAATATTGGGTATACCATCCGGACACCAGTACACGAGTCATATAACACAGACGGAATTTGCAGGTTTTCAGGACCACCTATTTCTTCTCCGTTGTCTCTCCGAGTGGGTGAGATTGCAAGAAATTACATCCGCCCAGGGCCTAGACAATCCATTCCTGAATCTCCCCCATGGTTCATACCAGAAACGAGGAGCTTGCAATTGCCAACACAGGAAGACGAGTCAAGATTAAGCCAAGATGAGCAAAACAAGGCCTTGAAGAAGCTAAAGAAAGAAATCTACAATCCTACCCCAAAGAGAGTAGCAAAGAGGCTCAACCTGTATTACAGGGACAATGCCAATGCCCGAAATAGTGGATTCGACAAGAAAGGAGATGTGGAATGTGAAGAGAAATGTGCCATTTGCTTAGATGATTTCGAGCCTAAACAACTTGTTATTCGCACCCCCTGCAATCATATGTTTCATGAAGAGTGCATTGTGCCATGGGTTAAGAGCCATGGACAATGTCCGGTTTGTCGGTTTGCTATTTGCGAGCGGATGAGGGAGAATTCAGTGCCCCCGAACAATAACACTGCACGCGCGCACGTACCTGTTGATCTATTGATTGAGCTTTTGAGATGGGGAGCATGATAGGGAACATAAGAGAGATATTGCCTTGATTTACTGCTACAGCTACTGTTACTATTACCATATAAGTTTCATCTTGATAATATAAATTTCATCTTGATATTTGTTTCATAATTTATTTTCGGCACTTAAAATATAATAGATTAAATAAAAAGGTATTAAGTCAATTTAATAACAAAATTTTGAAGAACTTAATATTTCAAGTTTTCAGCAAAAATAAAAAGTAAACAATTAAGTAGTTATTTCTTACTTAATTAAAAAAATTAAACACACTCAAAAGAGTTTTATAAAAAAAGTCTGCCACTAATCACCACCGCCCACTAACCACTACACTGCAGACCATTACCACTAACCGCCACCACTAAGCACCATCGCCATCTGCTACCATTGCATTGCCAACCACCGCCTTCCGCCACAACACTAACCACCACCACCGCTACCTGCCACCACCATACTGTCGACCACAGCTACTGACCGCCACTGCCACCAGTTACCACCACTAACAACTATCGCAACTAGTCACCACCGCCACTAACCGCCATCGCCACTCCCTATCAACCACTGCTCCACCGCCTTCGATCGCCACCAACACCACACCTACAAAATCACTAGTGGCTTAGTGTGTCCCAAGCCCTATGGAGGGCTAAGTTGGAAAATTAGTAAATTTCAAATTTCAGCTTTTTGTGCAGATCAAACTATTTAATTAATTTAGTGTTTAAATTTTAGCACACAATAAACAACTTTTATGCTTAAAAAACTATGTATTTAGTTTTCAGTGCTTAATTTTTAATTTTAAGTTCTCAACTTTCAATTTTATTAAATAGCACCTACGGGGTTGTTTGATAACCCATTTCAGCACTTAAAATAGAATAGGTTAAATAAAAATGTATTAAGTCGGTTTGCTAATGAAACTTTGAGTAACTTTATTCTTTAAGTCTTTAGCAAATATAAAGAGTAAACTATTAAATAGCTACTAATACTTAATTAAAAATGTTGAACATGCTCAGAAATGTTTTATACAGAAAAAGTTTGTTTACCACATTGCCGACCATCGCCGCTAATCACCATCGTCATTTGCCACTAACCACCACCGTTACCTGCCACCACTATACCAATCACTGCTCTATTGTCTTTGACCATCACTACCACCATGCCTACAACATTAGAAGGGGTTTGGTGTGTCGCAAGTCCTATGGAGGGCTAAGTTGAAAAATTAATAAATTTCAAACTTCAACTCCTTGTGCAGACCAAATAGTTTAAATAATTTAATACTTAAATTTTAGTACATAACAAACAACTTTTATGCTTAAAAAATTCAGTATTCAATATTCAGTTTTAAATTAAGTTTTCAGTTTTATCAAACAGCACCTAAGTTTAAATTTTTGTACTTATGGAGCAACTCTTGGGCAGTATTTTTTATTCACAATATAGCCATTTGTCTTGAGCTATCAATACGTAAAAATAGAGGGGAAAGAAGGGTAGTTCGACCAATTTGATACAAATTTTGATGATAGACATCTTCATTTTGAGGCATATGGTTACAACAAATTATTAGACATCCATTAGAACGCAACTTCAAAATATATTGCCGTCATTACAAGTTTTAAAACTTGTCTTAGTTACTTTGGTATTTGAAATAACGACCTGTTGACGTGACACATAAAATGAAATGGAAATCTCAACTCCATCTGTAGAACGGCAAAGATATAGTACTTAGAGCAAGTGCAGCAGAATAGTTATATTAGAATTCTTAGCCTTTTTGGATAGAAACCCAAGCAAAGAAAGCCTCCAGCAGCCTCTCTACATTCTCGCCAAAATAATTCTATCTACAGTACCTCGCTTAATTTGCCGAGGTACTGTTCATGAGCTTTAGATTATTTTACTCTTTTTTTTTTGCCGAGGTACTGTTCATGAAAAATTGTTGGGTTGCTTTGTGTTTGAAAAATTAGTATTTTAATAGGGAATAGATAAAATAGAGAATGTTGGTGAATATAAAAAAGATATTTTAATGGTGGATTGGCAAAATAGATGAGATTGCTGGAGTATTGAAAGTGATGTAGTTAGCTTAAATGGAAATTTTACACTGTTCACTAGATAATTTGACTATTTGTTGTTGTACATGCTCTTAGAGCAACTCCAATGGGCTAGACAAATGAGGCATGTTAGTTATTATAGCTAGTCAAATAAAAAAAAACATTCCAAGAGACTCTTCAAACCACTCAATTTTTTGCGGTGCTCAGCTATTGCTAGCTACAAGTAGCTAGTCGTACTCCCTCGCTATGTATGATCTCGGGCCAAAATTCAGAACATCAGGTCTCTTCCCTCTTCTCCATTCTCTCTTCTCATTCTCTGTCTCTCCTTTGTTGTCCCTTCTCAACGCCGATGCTTCTCTCCTTCAACGTCGCCGATTACCTCTGATGTTGACACCGGCTTCAGATCGAGACAAGTTCTCTGTTGGCCAGGTAAACAGTCCCCCTTTCTTATTGTGTCTTTGCATAAACACCAACAATAAATGTCGTCTTTTTTTATCTTCAGAAGTTGGTATCTAAAGCTTCATTCACTAATTTGACTGCAATTTTCAATTGACGAGTTTGGGTTTGCCTTCATTCACTATATGTGTTTTCCTTTTTTGTGGATTTTTGTGATGTTCTACTAAATATGATTTGTGGAAGGTGCTTGCAACTTGTTTGAGGAAATGCCGCTATAATTTTCTGTCGAGTTTATATTATTTGTTGACTTGACTAAAACAATGTCCATATATTATTTACTGGATCATGAGTTAAAAGGCTCAAGCAACACCACTTTAATGTGCTTATATGGGGCTCAAGTTGAAAGCTCTGGATCTTGATTCCGCTTATTTGGAAAGGCATGATAGGATATATGGCATTTGGATTGTAATAAGAGGCATTATTTATTTATTTTGGTTTGTATCTATGTGATAAATTACACACGTCTTGCGAAGCTTGTCTCCAACGTGTCGTGTTCTCCAATTTTTGGAGAATCGCGTGTTAAGGTGTCGGCGTAATGTCAGTGTTAGTGCTACATAAGTTCTATGTTTTCCGTCTCTTGTGAAATCGTTGACTCGTTTTTCCTCATGAATCTTATGAACACCTTTTTATTTGTTATCCCATAACTGTTTTTTTTCCCCACATTTACTACATCAGTTTGAGACTTATTTAAGCTCATAGACGGTTTTCATTAAACTAAGAATGTTCTCTGTTTTTTAGTTGTCGGAGATTATTTTAAGTTTTTATTTGTTAAGAACGATTTTCATGAGTTTGTATCCAAAAATTATTCCGAATTAATAGTTTATGGACTAAATAAATAAAATAAATAGTTTAGGAATATTTTAAAGATTTTGAGTATAATTTAGAAACAAAATAAATATTTTATTCCTAAATACAACTTGGAAGATAATATTTTGATGGAGGAAACATTGGGTTTTAGAGAAAAGTGGGCTAATGTGTACGTAAAGTGGTCATACCACCAGAATGAGAAGCACTCAACTTGGTGAGAGTTTGAATTCAAAATTGATGCACAACATGTGCACACACCCGTTCCCCTTCTCACAAAATCTTTGAACAAAAAACCTAGAAACACTCGTTCATTTGGAGTCATTGAATGCACATAAAATTTATTTGTGTTCTTCGTTTGGAGTCATTGAATGCACATAAAACTTATTTGTGTCCAGATGTGTGGGGATAATTTTGTCTTCTTAGAGCATGTACAACAAACTCTTCAAATTACTTTTTTAGCTATTTTAACTAGCAAAAATTAAAAAAAGGCTTTGCAACAACCTCAAGAAACACCTAGCCATAGTAATTTTGCTACAGTACCTCGCCATTTTTACCTAGGTACTGTTCATGAGGTATTCAATATTTTATTATTT
>JABCMJ010021682.1:0-24266 GCA_014822125.1 Arbutus unedo | reverse complement strand
TATGGGCTAGTATTAAGAACAATATGGTACCAAAGGTACTTGGTACTATTTTTATGCCAAAATGGTATGTACCGGCCAGTATGGTACGATATTTACAACCATGGTTGCCGTCAGCAAACATTGGGCGGCTGCATTGTGATGGGAGACAGCCATATGGTAGAACGACAACTCACAAAAGAAAAAACAAACACAATCATGGCAGTCAGTAAATTTAAATTTCAGTGATAATTGTGGTGGGTGACGGCCTATGATTTTTCGTCCCGCTCTAATACCATGTTAAAATTAATAATCCAAAATATTTTTTCTATTCATCAAACATACTATTTATACAAGCAAAATGAGTCCTAATTTAACTAGGTTTCTAACTAATTCTACTTTTATTTTATATTGGAAAACAAATCCTAAACCTAATCTAGTTACAGTTCTACACACATAAGACTTCTAATAGGGATATTATGAAGTTACATGAAATCATTTGCAAGTTTTTCAGAGGGTTTTGAGAGAGAACTTTAGAAAGAGAAAGTATTGTTTTTGAGGTTCTTGGGTATTTCGGCTCTGATCTTCTGTAATCCGTTGATCCGACGTGTTTTGATTGCTTAATCTTCAAGACTGAGGTAGGGAATTTCAATTCCAACCCTTGGAATACGATTTACAGTAGGTAGGTTATAGAAAAAACATGATTACGATTTCTATTTATTTTAGAGGTTTGGATTTATTATTGTTGAAGCTTGAAATTAGTTTTGTTTGTTGATCGATTCATGTAATTGATAGAGGTCTTTTGATCTATGATGTATAGGGTTTTGTATGTGGGTTTAATTTTAGTTTTACATCAAAAAATCACAGTTTAGGGTTTTGTTTGTGCACAGTTTGTCAACAAAATAGAAAACCAAAGCTACTGGAGAAGATAGCTTGCTCGAGCAACCTATCTAATTTTTGACAGATTCTGATCACTTTGAAAACCAGAACCCAAAACCCAAATTTAGGTTGACCGCTCAAGTTAACTCTAGGGCGCTCGAGCGACCTATTGAAAAATAGAAAATTACAAGATATTGTCTGGGCTTTCTGGTAGCAGATTTAGTCCCCGAGCCCCACTGTATTGTATGTTCACACTATACAGGCGTCCACAAACATGTTTTGGTATCAACACGAGTTTTCGTGGAGCTTTGTGTGCGCGTTTGACCATACTTTGACGGCGATTTTGTATCATAACACAAATTTGTGATGTTATGAAAGTATGTATGTGTTTATGGTTAAAATTTGAGTAGAATGGAATGTGTGATAAAAATGGGAATATAGAATGAGCCGTCGTACTAACCAAAGTTGATAAGTGTTGAAATGGCCATCGTGTCGATAGTTGTCGAGGCTGTCATGCCAACTGTTGAACATGAATGAGTTGACATGATTAAAACGTAGATATTGAATTGTAAGCATGACTTGGTGATTATGTGAAAATATAGAATCCATGATTAGGGAAACTAGTTCAAACGCCACTGTAACAAGGCAGCGGAGGGTGTTAGGTGAACATTATAAAGTAGTGGAACATGTAGTGAACAAGTAGGTTAATTAATTGGATAAATGAAATTAGTGGTTGTCGTGCCAAGTGTTGTTTCATGTGGGTTTGAGTCCCACCGGGCGTTGTCCTGTTTGTTTAAGGACCCCAACTTGGAGATTGATGTATTCGGTTAGAGGTGACTTCGGGGTTCACTAAGGATCGTTGGTACCTAACTCGGCGAAGCCAAGTTTTTGGTCGACTTTAATTAAAGTGAAGTAAGTATTGACTCAAGTAGACGGTAGAAGGTCTATCTGTCTTGCCTCAATAAGGATTTGTCAATACCATTCGAGTACTCTATGCTAGACAGTTGGGTAAGAAGAAATACTAGGGGGAAAAGGGTATTCTTAGAAACATAAAAGAACAACGGCATAATGAACTTAAGTGACTTTTCTTATGCACTTTAATATTGATCATGTTTTATATTTGACTTACTGTATATCTATATCTATGTGTTGTTCTTTCGGTGACTTTTTTCTACTGAGTGTCATAACTTATTTGATGCAACTTCTCTGCCCCTGGTGTTTCATATCAAATGTTGCAGAGTAGTTCGAGAATCCACCTGAGATTGAAGAACTGGGTTGAGTTGAGGAGAACTAACGGTAGCGTCTGGCTACTTTACCTTTAGTAGCTCTATTTATTTATTTTGAATAAAAAAATGTAATCTCTAAGGGTTATGTATGTTATTTCCATTTTTGTACTTTAAACGCTGATTTATTTTTATTATTTTAATAAAATAAGGGTATTTTTGTAGTTCTTAAATATAATAATTTAATAATTAAATAAAAAATTTAATTAATATTTTGAGAAATTGAGAGTTATAATTAAAATGCTAATAAAAAATAACTCTAAATTAAAAAGAAAGTTTATTTTCCAACACACTTGTTCCTATGGACTATGTGGGTTAGCGGTACCTTTCGTCTCCGCCCGCCTGATCCTAGAGTTTTACTCCTATGCTTTGTCCTAGCCTTGCGGGATGTGGAGGCAGTAACTAGTTAACACATTGGAGTTGAGATTATGATATTATGTAGCCATTTTAACACCCTAGTTGTCCTCTCTGTCTTTTTGGTGGATTAGGACAACTGGTGCAGTAACCCGGGCTGTGATCTATGTGCTAAAAATTAAAAAAAAAAATGCTAACATATGGCACGATTTTGTTGATTTACCTTGGCAGTTATTTACCTATCCATGCGGGATTACCAGTTTTGTTTTGTTTTCTTTTTCTGTTTTTAATTTTCTTTAGTTTCCTAGGGTATGCCTCATGCAAAATCGTACATTCGCTAATCCTATTTTTGATATTTCAAGCTCGTTTACCCAAAAAATGTAAGAGATGCAGGAGATCCGAAGGGACCCTCCATTTTCTTTTGAACACGTATAGCTTAATGTGCAAGGATAGTAACTACAATCAAAAGAACCAAACAGAATCAGCAAGAGTTTAGTTGATTGGGATTTTACATGTATTTGAATACCACAAGTAGTGTCCCCTTTAGGGATATGCTGAAATGAAATAACCCAGTGATGTACAACAGGTTGAGAAACAAGAGCTAACAAAACATTTAGAGGCTTCGAAGTAGCTTGACCCTTTTGCATGTTTCTATCAATCCAAATACGGCGAATAGTGGATGTAAATGCCAATTTTTTAAGTACAATTGCAAAGACTTCCCATGAATAGAATGAAGTATAGGGTCACCCACCCTTGCTGTGAAGTCGTACGCCACAAGAAGTTAAATTTAGAATAAATTTGAGCCCAAAATTCCTGTAGAGGGACAACTATATAAAAGGTGGTCAAAAACATGAAGAGTCCTTGACATCAAACAGGACTAATCTATCCTCTCTAGATAATCTGTTTCTAAGATGACCATATGGTGCCTAGAAACTATGGGGAAGTGGGGTCGCCAGGCTTCCCACCAGGAGGAAATAGAGAATTGACCACTGGGAGAAACAGTCCACACATACCTATCCACAACAGTAACTAAGGGATGGAAATTGGGTGGATTGAGCATTAGCCCAGAACCACTTCTCTTGTGATATCAAAGCATTAACATCAGAATCCAAGGGCAATGCAGAGTCATAGACAATTCTATGGCCAAATTTACCAAGAAAAGGGCCCGAAGGATGCCACTTGTTATACGGAAGGCAAGTGGAGTTTTCCATCACCTACTTGATACTTAATAAGTTGTTGGAGATCAAGCCTGAGGGTTCGGAGTTTTCTCCAAACCCATGAAGAATCATTGGGGATTTTGAGGGCCCCAAAACTCCCACCCTTAAGTACATCGCACTTAACCCACTTACGCCACATTGATTACTCATCTCTTGCTATTAAAAACCAGACAGGCTTGGCAAGAGAGGCCTTATTCCAAATGATGGGGGGTTTAAAACCTAGGCCGCCATCCTTCTTAGAGAGAATATCTGCTCCTATGAACATCATCTCCAAAAGACTAGACCTAACTGCAAGACCAGAAGAAGGCTCTTTAAAGGGACTCAATTTCCTTGACTGCTTTTTTTGGAAGAACACACAAAGAAGCCCCCTAAGACTGCATTAAAAAAAAGGATGGATTTGATGAGCTGAATCCTACCTGCATAGATAAGATACATAGTTGTCCATGATTTGATTCTACTAGTAATACCAATAAGCCCTTGGATTCTGTGTATTTTAATACAGTAGACAACCTTGGAACCCTGCTCATAGGTAGGTCACTCTCTTGCAAGTGCAGTTCGGTTAAAATGGATACTATAGCTTGACTACTGACACCTGAGAAAAAGACACTACTCTTTCCAGGACTAAGACAGAGACTAGATAGAGATTCAAACTCTACCAGTGCATCATCAATATGTTGAATTGAGGCTACATCCCCTTCGTAAAAAGTCATGAAATCATAAGAAAAACAAAGATTGATAAGATGAGTATTCCCACATCTGCAACGAAAGACAAAACTAGGTAAACTTTTCTTTCATGTAAAGACTTCCATAACTATGACAAACAAGCAGGATGAGAGTGGGTTCCGTTGTGTAATCCTCTTATTGCCTGTAATGAATCCTTTGAGTTATATGGTAATATCCAGAGAGTAGGAGGAGGTAGGCACATATGACTTGATCTATTTTATCATGGTAGGATGAAAGTTCTTGGCTGAAAGGACATCAAATAGAAACTACCATCTAACATTTTCATAATGCTTCATTATGTCTACTTCTATTGCCCATTTAGAAGAGAGAGATGACTTAAGGTACCTAATCATGATTGAGAAAAATGTTATCTGGAATTCTGTTGCTCTTAATAAATCTAGATTGTACTGGAACAATGAGGTCGGGAAGGACTTGCATCAACCTGTATGGGCATGAATGTGGGCAATTAGTGTTACAATAAGAGATTGCCCACTCTGGAAGGACAAGGGACCTCAGGGACCAAAGCTACTAAGGCAGTATTAGCTTTCTTTAGGAGTTCTTCAGACCTAGAAAAAAACTCCTAGCAACTGTAGTGACTTCCTTTCCTATAATATCCCATGTTTTATAGAAGAAACCAGAGTTAAATTCTTATATGTCAGGAGCTTTATTGGGATGAAGAGCACAAAAGGTAGATTTAATTTTTGCATCAGAGACAACAGAGATCATCTCTAGATTCTAGGTAAGTGAGAGTTGCATTTGAATGAGATGCGACACTCTAGAGGTCCCAAAGTAACTACTGGCATGAGAAGTACCCAAAAGTTTATTGTAGTAGGTGACAAAGGAGTTCTTGATGATCTTAATGTTCTGGGACACAGAGCCATGTTTGAGTGTGAGACTAGTGATGCCACTTCTATTTGTTTTGTTACTCATAGTTTTAAAAACTAGGAGCTACATTGATCCCCATGACCCATATTTGAACTCGAGATTCCTACCTTGGTAGTACCTCTTCAACCTTGCCTAAAGAGAGAAATTTCAGTCAGATGAGCCACTCTTATTCTTAAAGAGAGGAGTTGAGGGTTGGTGTCTTGGGCAGTCTAAGCAGAGTTGAGGTTTGACCTACTTGCAGCCACCTTATTAGAGAGATCAATAAACTCTTGCTTATCAAGGTGTGTGAGTTCAGATCTCAGCAACTTGAGTTTCTCATAATGAACAAACACGGGATTGCCTAGGATGATTTGTCTCCAAGCACTTTGAACTACACCCTTGAATTGTTTATTGTTAGCTAGGAAGTCAAAGAATATCAAAGGCTTCTTGGATGTATTTCTAGCAGTTTTGTGATGGACTATAGCTGAAGAATGATCAAACACCCTAGGAGAAAACATAGTACTACGGATTGAGAGCTTCTCTCTTTAGAAAATGCACTACCCCCTCTGAGTGTCTACCAAAATATTTGGAAAATCATATATGTTCTCTGAAATCTAAGAATGACTGCATAAGCTGGAGATTGAGTGCTCTCAGCACCTTTATTTATCTCGACACTACAATATCCAATATAGGTTCATGCCATAGAACTAATGTGTATATTATGCGATAGCTGTCTCTTTTTCTCTTACCATCATCATGGCTTCACATTGGTTGGCATGGAACTCCATCTCCTTTTTTCTTCTTCTTCCACGTAAATGCAGCCTTCTTTGCCTCCAATCTCAAGCCTGGGCTGTGCGCTTTTGTCTGTTTCAAATGTCGAACAATCGTCACAATAGTGAAAGCTCTGGTTTATTCTTAGTTAGCCTTTTAGTTATCAACATTGATCTTTGTTGACTTAACCTGGTTCAGAAGTTTCTTATACTTAGATCTATGGATGCACCTGTTGGGTCCACCGTCTCTTGGAAGAACATAAACTCACTTATATTTATGGCTATGGGTCTGAGCCATTCTCTTGGCTCTGTTGGAGTAGTTTCCACTAGTCTTGATCACTCCTCTCATGGCTTCGCTTGATATCAGATGTCTTTCTAAAGCTTGTTCTGGGCATTAGATGTAGATTTGTAATCGGTCTGAGTTATTGCACTGGTTTCAACATCAGTGGTCCTATGGCCTGAACATGAAGTTTCAACTACAAACCCGTGAGTTTGTTGCACCTCAGGTGCAAAGTGTACCAATATGCACACTGCAGCCTGCTGCTATTCAGCCGGGTTGATCCTGCCTAGAGTCGACACCAGTAGTATGGCTTTCTTGGGCTTTATCGGGCTAGCCCGGGTCAAAAACCGAGAGCAAGTAATCAGGTACTTGCTGGTATTTTAATTTTAGTTTTTTTGTTATCTAGTTTCCCTGTTGCTGGTATTTTGAATATCCAGTTTAAGGTTGCGAGTTGTTGCCCCTATATTCTTTGATTTTAGGGTTGGTATTAACTGACAAGAAACATTAACTTTTGTTGATGAAATTCGGTGGCATGGTCGGGCCGACCCTGTTTTCAATCCATATACCAAAAAATATGGCAATTCAATGGGTTTTTCTGTATGTTGGTTATCCAATCGACATTGTCATTGTTCCATGTTGGGAATTTGGGGGTAATTTTGTTTCAGTCTATTTTTGTTTGCCAGTTCGGTCATCAACGTGATAGTTCTCATTCTATTCTGCCTGCTTAACCGGTTCTTAGTTGATACATGTTACTAATCCTTCAAAAGTTATTGATGTTCATGACCTCTGGAAATTCTGCATCTTGTGTGTAAATATGATATTGTATGGATCTTTGTGATTCTTGGTTTACGAGAGAATTGTTGAATTTTGTATCTACAAGGCTATTTAGGTTCTATGGCGCTCGAATGTGACCTTTTGATGTCGGGTGTGCTAGGCTTAGAGTCCGATGAGATGTGCCTTTGGAGGTGATGTCTCCCTTTTCTATGGTTCGAGGGCTCTTGGGTTTGGGTACTCTAGGGCTAACTCTAGATGATATCAACTTTGAGCACTTACTAGAGTCATCTAACTTAGGGCCGACAACTATTGTTATTTTTCTATTGATTGTAGATGTGCATTATTGATATAAGGGTTTGATTTGGAGTCTCGGGTGTTGGGGGGGCTGCTGGCATTTAAGGAGATGCTGGACCTGTCTAGTAACTTTTAGCTTGGGTTACAAGTCTAATAGCGAGGGTTCTCTTGAGATGCACTTGCGTATGGGAGGCTTAGACTCTCCTTGACTTGAAGGTTCATATAGGGAGTGACTTGTTCCTGTAGGCTATGAGGATTAGGGATTCCTTTCGTTCCTACCCACTTGATGCTTGATACTCACTTCTTGCACGTGCGTTGGTGGTGGGTTTTTTGATTTTAGGAGGTCGCTATACTACTTAGCTTCCTTAGTCTGGGAGATGGGTCAGATGACGAAGTGTAAGAACCATGCACAATTTAATATTAGATTAATGGTTTATTGAGTATTTTATTTAATTTTGGAGTAAAATTCGTAATTTTTGGAAATTGGAGACTTAGCTGGAGCATGTGTGATACCATAGGGGGTTGTGGTGTATTTTACTATTTCATTAATATAAATATTAGTTTTTTAGACTTATTAGGGTTGTCTAACTTTATTTTGAGCGTTTGGAGAAAGAGAGAAAATCCTAGAGAGTCTCCCTATGTCATGAGAGAGAGAGAGAGGACATGTATCGGGCATCCAAGATCGTGAAGGACACAACTAGAAACATCATATTGGACGTCGAAGCGTAGATTGTACCTGACGTCGGTGTGTTCACGTCAAGAAAATGAAAGAATTGTTGTGTTCTTGCATTGAGGATTCATTTTTAAGGTTAGAATTCTTGTGAAAACATGATTTATTATTGTTAAACATGTTCAATGTCATTTTTGGTGTTAAGGATAGGTTGTATGATGTTGTTCTTGGATCAAAAGGTTAAGTTTTAGGGTTTCCTCTAAAAAATCTAATGTTTCTCACATAATTTGTTGTTCTTCGCGCATAGGGGTTGACTGATTAGGATGTATCAAAATTAAAATTTCCAGTGGCTTAGTCTGGCCGATCGAGGTGAGATGGTGACTGGTCAGGGTGTGAACCAAAACATTCTAGTAGCTAAACCTGACTGATCAGGGTTATGAGTCAACCAGTCAAGATGTGTTTGCAATTATAAAATAATGGCTAAATTCGACCAGGCAAGGTTATGAGGCAAGTGGTTATGACGTATTTCAAAACAAAACTGTGAGCAAACTTGACCTATCAGGATTATTCCACAATCAGTCAGGGTCAAGCCTAACTGGTTAGGGATGTATCTCGACCGATCGGCCTTCCCTGAAAATCTTATTTTCTAAAAAACTCTCTAATGTTATGAAACTTTGTGGAATTATCTTATTATGATTTTGGTTACTGAGTGAATGTCTTGGGCATACAATGAATATTGATTACGGTTTAATGTTATTTCATTTGCATGCTTCGGCTCTGAGAGTATGATTCATGTGTATGACTATATCGTTGTGATAATTACACCCATTGGTCTCCATGGACTGCTGTCGACGAAAGTCCATAAAATCTACTGGTCTCCATAGTCAACTTGGATAGTCGAAAAATAGCAAATTAAGCGAGAAATATCACATTTTTGCAAGAAAATCCTAAAACTTGATCTTTTGATTCATGAGCAACATCACATAACCTATCCTTAACACCAAGAACGACATGGAATTAAACAACATTAAATCAAATTTTAACTAGTATCCTACATCGAGATGATAAATCTACAACTTCAAGAACGCAACAATTCCTCCGTTTCTTGACATAAACACACCAATACTTGGTTTGATCTATGCTTCACCACCTAGTGTGATGTTTCTTAGATGTCTTGGTGCACGTTTTCTAGTTTGATCTCACTCTTGAATGAGGTTGGGAGGCTCTCTAGGGTTTTCTTTCTATCCCCAAACTTTCAATATGAAGTTAGGCAATAAGTCCAAAAACACAGATATCTATATTAATAAAGAGTAAAATACACCACAACCCCTGTGGCCTCACAAATACTCCAATTAAGTTCCGAACTTCCCAAAATTATGAATTTTACTCCAAATTAAATTAAAATTGACAATCATAATTAAGAATCAAATATGGGCACGATCCTTACAGGTTGCCCCAGGACTAGAGAAACCACCAGCCGCACTCAAGCTGGGTCTCCTTCGAGAAGTAGCAATGAAAGAACTCAGCCACTATAAGAACTCTCTCCTCATTGCTCGACTTATGCCAAAGGACGATCATAGAAATTAATAGCCGCTTGGCGTCTGGCACTAATAGGCTTGGCGTCAGGTTCAGCCAGTGAAGAACTTTTCAGATGAGCGGATGAATCGGGAAACGTAATCCACACTGTAAGTTGTTCTCATGCATGCATATCTCGTCACTAGAGTCGTGGCAAACCATCTCTTTGGGACACAGAAGGTGCATGTGAAGTGAATCCAAGAGTGAGTATGTGTCTCTGATTCTATCCAAGTCTTGGCCTGAGAGCACAGACGCAATGCCTTCAGCGATGAAAGGCTGGGTACGCATGAAATTGGCAGGATTCTCCATAGCGAGGGGAATAATGTTGAGAGCCCTCTCTTTCTTGAGTTCACCAAAATAAGAGCTAAAGTCAACGTGAAGATCGATAGGGAACATCAAGGACTCGTCAATACACTTGTACCAAATGGATACGGCCAAGGCGAGTAGAGAGAAGGCAGCACCAAAACATAAACAATAAGTGGTCCAATGATCAACAGAAAGAGAGTCAGGGAAAATCTCTAGGAACTCTTGGAAGAAAGTATAGAGGAGGGATGCAGAAAAGTTGGGAGAAAAAGTTCTCTCAAAGAAGGGCAAATCAGAGGAATCCAGGGTGAGTTGTTCGGAGAAAATAATAGGGTTGAGGGTTAAAGGACAAGAAGATGAGGTGTGCATGACGACACCGTTGAAAAGTGCACTTTAAATAAGGGGCTCACATATCAATGTGTGATCACCACCGCTAGATCAGGGCAGAAGCAACAAGCGAGAGAAGGCCACGTAGGAACAACTCGAGCACGTGGACGAATAATTGCCAGTCCTAAGCTAGGTTTTCAAAGCCACCCCAGGATCTTGACACGTGGACGAATCAATGGGAGAATCTTGAAGGTCATGAATGGTGAGCATTTAATGCGGGATATGATGAAAATCTTTCCCAAACATGCAACAAACCCCCCCACCCCCCCAGAGGAAATTATTCCCTATGTCTCAGCCTACACTTCAACTAGGGAGTGGGAGACAACTAATAAGCCCAGATTTGATTGGGCACCAACCAAGCTACTGGCAGAGCCCTATGCCAACTAAAAGACCATTAGAGTGCTACTGGTTGACTGGTCGCATGAATTCCTGAGTAGAGCAAGCCTAGCCCAGAACCTCCTTGGGTCGCACATGAATAAAGGACAGAAACTGCACAGGATTGTGCCTTTGACTGCTAATGAGATCTCGGAGACAACACCCCCGATTCTCCCAATAGCTCAGGAATGACGCACATGGAGTTAGGACGAAGATCGTGCATGGAAGAGCTAGGGCACCATTGGCGACAACACTCAGCCTCGGATCCCTCTTTCCCCCAGAGGTAGTTATTCTTCTTCAATCACGAAGCAAGGTGTGCGACCAATACACAGACTTTTCAATACAATTTCTATTTGTCGTTAAACGATTCTAACTTAATCGTTGAAGGGTCCACGATTGGACTACCACCCCTGATCATCAAACTTGTTTGCATTAGCCCTAGGAGCCAATCATCATCCATTTCTTGCATCATCAATATATATAGATATGTGTATGTGTGCGCGCGCACTCTACATATACATGACCATATAAATGTGGGAGAGAGAACTAAAATGAGAGTTCAATATGCATTTCTAAATAAACGCATTCTCGTAACGTGTTTTAACTTTAAGCAAAGCAATGCATTTTCTTTTCAAAACACGAACGCATTTAGTTTTTCATGCTTTGGCCCGCGTGGACAAGTTGTCACGGAAGGAAAGGAGCAACATCAATACGTATTCATTAAACGTGTCCCATGGAACGGACGGCGAATGGAGATACATTTTAAAATATTTTTATAATTTTTTCAAAAAATACACTAATTTTATAATTAATTTTAGATATTAAATTAATCGAATAAAAAATTCGAAAAAGTAAGTCTGCTCTATGATTTCTCCTCCTATCAATTTTTATTTGTTTATTATCTGACCCCTCCTATGTCCATTTTTATTTCATTATCAGACCCCTTCTACTTTTCAAACTAAAAAATGTAAACCCGCAATAATTGAACGGATTGTTAAGTGTTAACCCCTTCTGGATTCATAGGCATCCCAGCTGGCGAACGCTGGCGCGAGCTCTCTCTCTTTCTGGAACTCCAATTCTCTAACATCTACCAGAGCCACCGGCTTTCCCGCACATTATTACTCCCGGAGAAACGCACTTCGGGAGGGACTGACTTAGATCCCCGAACAAAGACCAACTCCAACTCACAAAATAAAACCAAATTTCATGGGCATTCAGCTTCCTACCCTTAACGTATCATGGCCAATTCCAAATGCCTCCTCTTTAACTTTAATCATCACTTCACAACACCCACTTCTGGTTTTCTGAATAATACTCTCCTTTTTCTCCTTCACCGACTACCCATAACCCGTTTTCACCTCCTCCTCATCTTCCTCCACTCCCTATTATAATATTCAACTTATTTCCTTTTTCGTTAGCACCAGTATGGCCTCGGTTTTTTTGTACCATGTGGTGGGTGATCTGACTGTGGGGAAGCCGGAGCTGGTGGAATTCGCAGAGACAGAGACGGTGGAGGCTGCGATTCGGGTTATAGGAGAGTCAATGGAAGGCGGAATACCCGTATGGAGGAAGAGATCACCAGCAGCCCCCCACCCCCACCATAAGAGCAGCGCGATGGTGGTCGAAAATGCCGAGACGAGGCAACAGAGATTTGTGGGTATTCTCAATTCGCTTGATCTGGTGGCCTTCTTGGCCAGAAAGGAATGTTTGGAGGAGGGCCGGGACAAGGCCTTGAAGACCCCCGTTTCCGATGTGGTGATCCCCAACAATTCGCTCCTCAAGGAGGTTGATCCTGCTACTAGGTTAGTTTGCCTTTCTAGAATTTGTTGATATACAATACTGATTTCGTCTGTGTGTGGGGTTGATGGTTAGACACACCTAAATGCTTCCAAACAATCGGCGGTGGCTCCATAACATTCAGGGTATTTTTAGAAAATTGACTTGAATCCAATTTCACTAAAGATACGCCAATACAAAATTTAAGACATCGACTTGCTTGGAAAATAGGTAAACATATAGAATATGGCGACTGCCCTCAATGGATTTTAATTCTGAAGTCTCGAATTATGGCCTCATTATTCATGCATGCTATCAAATACATTACTTTCAGTGTTCCTAACAAAAAGAAAATAACGTTTAATATATCTTAGGTGCGAGCCCTAGAGCACCCTTGGTGAAGGCAGTAGAAGCACAAATACCTTCTTACACGTTAGTACCTTGCCCTCCATGATAAGTTTTATCAAATAAATCATGCACTTCTTTGTCAAGATGCAAACATCATTTCGTTTGGACATCCTCTCATATTCTTGTGCTTTGAGGCCTCAAATGTGAACAAATCAAGTCGCACAAAATTGTGTCGAATGCCAAATTCGGCGTGGAGTGCTCCTTGGACGAGGTCAAATTTTTGATGTAGTTATCAACTGTAAATTATGTGTCCTCACGCAACTCGTGCAATTTTGAAGCTTTTTTTTGGCTAATTTCCAAATGTGCTGGACATCGGTTACAGTATTGGTCCCTAAGTTTTTTTGGGTTAAGAAATCCTTGGTTTTATTTTAGGTCTACAATATACTCTGAAAATATGAGAAGTTCAAACTAAAAATGCGGAAGAAAATAGAATTCCCATTTGGATAATTTCTCTTGTTGTTTGTTAGTCGTGCTTATTCAAGTACGAAGCTAGTTGAGATACACAAATTTATTACATTGGTCATTGGTCATGACTCAAGTCAACGTGGTAGAACTGAGTAAGAATCTCTGTTTGTGTAATTTTTTGGTAAATGAACCTAGGAAAGAATGCTATTCATGGTGGTTAATGCAATTGCTTGGGACGAATTACACGTTGACATTTGTTACCTAAATTTTGGAGTTTGAGGTTGAAGAAATAGTTTGATATGCAATTTTCTTTGCTTTTATTAGTGTTCTAATAGAAAGGATGGGAGAGTGGAAAAAAAAAAAACAAAGGAAAGAAGAGGGAAACTAGTGGTGCTACATAAAGAAGGCCCTTAGCAGGTTTTAATTATACTGTTCTCCCTTGTTCTTTCTGAAGACCAATTGCTGCCGTGGCTTTCACATTAAATGGACTTCACGTTTTGGGAATTGAAGATCGTGTTTGTATGATTTTTTGCTTCACCATGACAAGGATGGAGTCCTTTTCTCTTATTCTTTCTTCTCTTTGTCCTCTTCGGAAGCAATATACAGTGAAGATTGTATTTGTGGAAATTTCCATTGGTTGGCCTCTCCTTCGGTCTTCTAATTAGACCATAAATTTCAGAACCATGTACTCTAGCTGGTTTTGCTTCTGTCTTTAAGGACCATGAATCTAGAAACTTTCAGTGTCCAAATTTTCGACTGTGCTAAAGTTGTCACACTTTTCTATGCAATCACATAATAAAACGGTTGTGTAAATAAGAGTTCTACTCTAATAGGATCAATGTTTAGAACCTAGGCCCATTCTTCTAGCTGTTTAGGATGCTAGAGGTTGTTTTGGTAAGTCTATGTGACAATTAGTATGTAGAAGCTGGAAATTACAATCCTGCATCACCTTCAGCCCTCATATATGAATCCTTCGAAAGTAATCCTACTATGCAAAAGAGGTGCTGATGTTAGGAAAACTGTTGGTGTGTCTTCTTTTTTTATTATTATTATTGTTATCCTTCTTCTTCTTCTTATTATTATTGCATCAAGACTACAAATCTTCGTACTATTTGCAAGCCGTGAAACGTGTCACATGGCAAATACATGGTAAAAAAGGGAGCAGAGCACACGGAATTTGCTACACTAAGGTGACGAGATATATGAGAAGATGTGGCTGGTAGTTATGGCCTTCATTTGGAAAATGGGACACATGGCAACAAAACCCAAGTTCTAGTGAATTCAAACACAGTTTCTAGAAGTGGTCTAATTCATGGAGTATGTTGGACAGTGGACACGTACAACGTTACCTAGAACATAGATTGTTTTGGTACGAGGAACGGGAATGGGAACATGGTATGCCACATGCCCAGAATTACGGTACGATAAGGGTAGGCTTCTTTATATTTGAACATTGGAATATTGTTTTTTCAAACAGTAACATCTATATATTTTTAGTGGACTCCGGTTGCCATGAAAGTCACCTTCTCGCTTAATTAGTCATACTCTTCCTGCAAAAGGAATAACCAGTTAGAGACACCTCGACAGGTAGTTGGAATGTCCTCTGATGGCTAAGTTAGCAATTGCAGGAGAGTGCTCGGAGAATTGTGTTCTGCTGAGAAAAGACGAATTGAAGGCAAATTATGGTTTATACTGTTTACAGAATTGCCAATTTTTGTTCACCTTGCTGGTGACCCTTGTACTTATCATAGGCCGAGGTTCAGTGTTGATTTGAAGATACTCGACTGTATTTATTACACCCAAATTCCCTTTTTAGATGATGATTTGACATATCTTGGTTGTTTCTGGCAAATGCAATCCCCTGGCGGTCGACATGTCCCTAGCATATGCCAAGTACAACACGACTAGTCGGCGTGCTTCCATGATCATGTTGAGGACGATGTGTCTAACAAAGTTCCCAGACATTGAATGATAGTTCGAACTAATTCAGCCCTTGATCGGCTTACGTTGAGTGGATGGCGATTTTTAGGCGGTTTATTTAGATAATGTAGTCCTTATTCGGCCTGAGGGATAATTTCACTCAATTACCCCTAAGTTCGTTGTTGGTCGGATTCTACCGTTGGGGTGAGGGCAATAGTGAGTTATTTTGCTGAGTAGGTGAAGTTCTGGGCCCATACAATGATGTCATTTGCATGCTAACGCTTGTGCCTCCCGCATTAAATGTGACACACCCCTTGCAGTCTTTTCAGGCGATGTCTTCATAAAGTGTCTTTTGGGCTTTCCAGGCAATGTCTTCATAACGTGTCTTTTAGTCTTTCCAGGCTATCCCCTGGCAGGATCTCCCGCTAATTGTCGTTCTACTACCGGCTACTGCACCTTTATAGGTGGCAATCTTGTAACATGGAAGAGCAAGAAGCAATCGGTCGTGACAAGTTCGAGTGCTGAGGCAGAGTATCGGACAATGGCTCATACCACTTGTGAGCTGACCTGGTTACGCACACTTCTTCAAGAATTTGAATTTCCAGTTCATGATCCGACTCTGCTCTATTGCGATAATCAAGTTGCTATTCATATAGCCAATAATCCAATGTTTCATGAGCGAACCAAGCATATCGAGGTTGACTGTCACTTTGTTCGATCGAAAGTAGAGTCGAAAGAGATTACAACTCTCTTTGTTCCTTCCGGTTCTCAACTTGCGGATATCTTCACCAAAGCACTTCCCAAGGTCACCATTGATTCCATTTGCCACAAGCTGGGTGTTCATGATATATACTTTCAAGTTTGAGGGGGAGTGTTAGTAGGATAATTTGGAAGGCATATAATTAGGAAGTTCATTTAAGGATTTGATTAGAAGTACTTTAAGAATATAGAATGATAGGTGATTTGTTACTAATTTATATTTCCTTATTTGAATATGTAAGATCTCCTATATATAGTGTGCCTCCTCCTAAGGAGATGAATCTATAGAAATCTATGGCTTAAGCCTTTCAACACAAACGAAGATGAAGAGTGAGGTAAAGAGACCCATCAGCTGAGTTACACAGATCCCCCATTTAGGGGAAGCACTCGTGTCGATGCGTCACGAGTGTGGGTGTTGAATCCATACTGGATCCTTCTAAATTAAATGGATCTTTCTTATAAGAAAGAAAGAAAGAAAGTTGAGGCCGTTTGCTGTTGCCTTTTCTTTTTCAAGATCAAAGTATAATGGGCTTCAAATATATTGGGTTGAGTCATTAGTGCCACGTATGTCCTTGTATATATTTGGAAAATTGTGGATTCCATGCCACAATAATTGCTTGGGAAAATGTCAAGTGTCATGTAAAACACAACTGGGGGACTATGGGCTGTATGGCCTACAAAGGGTTATTCTTTGGAACAGTTTGAAGTCTGATATACATTTTTAAGCCAGATATGTCATGTAAAAACTTAATGGGACAACTTTTTAAACTTATTTCCATATAATAGTACAATTAATTGCATATATTCAACGGATTCCTACGCCCGTATCTAACTTTCAATCCATATCTACGAGTCCTCTATTTTTAAGTTTTAAGCGTCCGACACCTCAATAAACACCCGCACCCAATACCCACACCCAAGTTTGTGCATCGTAATCCTCCTTACATTGAGCCCAATTCTAGAGATTGAAGCATGAAATCCACACCCGCACCCAATACCCACACGTATATTTCATACCATGCTCCCTCCTCTTGCAATGGATGAAACCAATTTTAGCAACTCTCAAAATGGCGAAGAACATTACATGTTCATGCTTGCTTTTTATATTTGAATCGAAATACACCCGCTTTGGATTGCTAGGCATATTAAGGTCTGGTTCTATTCAAATGGCATCTGCAAATCAACAAAGTGACTTCAAGAATTCTCAAGCGACATACGATACTTGATGGGCTGAATTACTGACATCTCCAATGTTATTGTCAACAGCTCAAGGAGGAAGTTTGAGGAACTAAAAAGTGCAAAAATTGGCCAAAATTCGACTTCAATGCCGCTCTTCAGAAATTTCAAGACGTGTCATTTTTAAAGAGCCAAGAGGGCAATGTTTATAACCAAAAATGGCAACTCAATGCAAACACATTGCATGCTGAATAATAGCTAAAAAGATAGAGCAAAGCACACGAAATTTGATTCATTGAGGTGCCGAGAAATGTGGGAAGATGTGGCTGGTCATTAAAGACCTTTGATAGAGTGTTTTGTTTTTATTCTATTGCCGACAAGGTATTCTTCTTGTCCAATATAAGTACTTATGGAGGTGAAGGAACTGATCATGTTCGTAAAACCCTGTTTCTTTCTCTTCTTATCTCTTCTTTACTTCTTTCTCTCTACATATAAGCCCTAACTTAAATTTTAGAATTCAACTTGCTATCTGAGCTAGGCTTTCAGAGGTTTTTGGACAAACCTCTTTAATTGATTGCTCCGTTTTGTACTTTATGCGCACCTTATGTGGTTGTGATCTTATGTTATAGATCCTTTGTTTTCCTCCCCATGTAGCGGTCAGAGGTCATAAGTCTGGGAGAGTTTTTTTAGCTTGTTCCACATTTGTTTATTATAAACTCCAAAATTAGTGTACAAGCCTCGGCAGCGTCTCCATTGCTAATTAGTTTTGAGTTGGACGCTTTAACATGGTATTAGAGCGTTCTTGTCCAATTATAAAGGTGTCCAAAGGGGTCAGAAGTTCGATCCGAGGTGACCACTACGTGCTGATGTCATCAATGTACGATGTCAACATGACGTTAACAATTGTATAACGTCAAAAACTGTATGGTTTTGGGGAACTCACCTCTCTCTCTTGAGCATTTTGGTGGTTTTTCATATTTCTTTTTATGTATTTCTTTTTATGCCCTTTGATGTGAGTTCTCCATTTCTGAATATTATAAGAGCTATTTTGGTTGATTTTTTGATTTGTCTTTCTGGGCCATTACCTATAAGGTTTTTTTTTTGCTTGAAATCAGTTCCCTAGGGGATGAAAGTCATCATAGAGGGTTTGGATGCTTTTTAGTTTTCAACCTTTTTGTGATGAGATGTTTTCTTTTTGCCCCAATATTTTTTTTGGCAGTTTGCTGTTACTTCTCAGTGTTATGACCCTTGTATTGATTCTTTGAAATCTCTCCTCTGGGGAAAAGTTCTTTGATTGGATGTGTGGACGATATGGGCTTCTTGTACCTGTGAATTTTGGATCAGTTTTCGTGGATTTGGTGAGTTATGGATCACTTTTGGAAGGTTTTTTTTTCCTGTTAAACAATGATCATTCTGTTGGATAGATCTGGTCGATTGTTTGTTGTTGCCTTTTGGGGCTTTTGAGTATTCTTGGAGTTTTGGGTACCGAGATGATGATTGTAGCTATATCTTCCTATGGTTAAAGGTGCACTCGACTGTACTCTATCTGCGATGTCAAGTACTCTTGGTTATGCGATTATCAATATTTCACGCGGTGCCGACCAAAAAAAAAAAAATTTGAGGTGCTGTTTTGCACTATTATTTCGGCAGTTTGGGTTCTCAATCCTGCAATATTTGACTCGTCACTTGCCCTTTTATTACTGATTTGATCCTCCGTGGTTCTGTTATCACAGCTTTCTGTGGTTTGTCCATTCTACGGACTTGGGTCTTGTTTGGTTGCCTCAATATGTCTTTTCGTCAAGCCACTAATGGTTGTATACAATTACAAGCCCAACTGACTTTCACTCTATTTGTCTCTGTCTCTTCTATATCCGGTTCTCATGATTCACTTGTTACGCAGCTTAGCAAGGTCATTCTGACATTGCACACTATTCTTCCGGCTACTATCTTGGCCAATCCAAGAAATATTATGTGTTCCCAATTCATCTCCACCTTGGAACTTTGACTCTAGCGCTAGCTCACATGTCTAGTAAGTCGTCACTTTTCTCAAGTTTCTAAGCAAATGATTCTTCTCGCCCTGTTACTTTATCCGACCAAGTCTTTTTCCTTGTCTCATGATCTTAGAGTTTTTTATTTTCCTTCTAATTTTCCTTATGTTAGTCAGTTGACTAAAACATTAGGTTGCTCTATAACCTTTTGTCTTGTGTCATGCAAGATTGGTTTGGGGCATGAGAAGGATGACTTGTTCGATCATGACCACTCTCCTTCAACTACTTCACCTGGGTGATACCATCTTACCTGTTGAATGGGACTTTTGAAGGCCATCCTTCTCTTGCCAAGCTTAAGTCAATTATTTCTAGTTTGAGTCACGTAAGTTTAGAGTGCTAAGCTTGACAACAACAAAATATCATTAAAGTTCTTTCTCGTGTCATAGTTCGAGTTCTTAGTTCAGATTTTTTGGATTTAGTTCACACTCTCAAACTCCTGGTTTTAATGGGTTTATCTGTCTTCTTTTTGTTTTTGTGGATGACTACATGACCTTTTTGTTCGTAATGAAACATAGATCTAAGTTATGGTGTCTTGTGTCTAGATTCTATTATGAATTATAGACCTAGTTTGCTAAGCTAATCAAGGCGATTCATTTTGATAATGCTTTAGATTATAGGTAGTCAGCTATGTAGCAAGGACACGGACAAGAGACAACAATTCTGAAAAAAATGAGCACAAAGACATTGAGGGAGACGCGGAAAATATAGAAGGTAAATTTCAGAAACACCTCCTCGACTCTGGTAGAATCACATTGCATATCCATATATTTTCTAAAATCACGCTGCACACCCTTGGTTTTTTATTCAACGTAACATTGAAGCCCATTTTTCATAATATACCTATTGTATCCTTTTATTTATACAATGGTGTGAAAATACCTTTAATACCTTTTATTTGTTGATAAAAATACGTCCCTCATTTTCTACATAATTGCCTAAGGCTAAAGAAAGAGCTAAAAAAGGATATTTCATGTATAATCTTGGGAAGAGAACAAATGCCTCCATCTATCCTCAACTATTCACCAACAGCCAGCTTGCCTTGATAGAACAACCAAATAGCTCAATAGAATTCAGTATGTTCCGTTACTATCATCTTCTTTCTATGCTTCTCCAGGATCAAAGCCATCCTGTGATTATGAGTCAATAACCGGGACTACTATGAAGACTAGAAAGAGGATCAGTACCAGCCGGACTCACTTCTAGTTATGATAAAATGCGGTTACTCCTTAGGCCTAGAGTTGTCTTCCGAACTTATATGTTTTTGTGAGGGTGAGTTATCATCTTCCGCCCTTCCAATGCCAGTTCATCTTCCTTCGCCTAAACCTCCTTTCCTCATATATCAGCGATCTTGCGATAGGCTTGTTCTTCTCTATGACCTGTGCATCTCATCTTTATCATCTGTGGTTCCTGCTTCATCACTCTCTCGTTCTAATCCGATGGCTTGCAATTCCACTGGGACAAGGTAAATGTACATGTACATTATCTTATTTCCCATTTTGTGACCAAAAATTTGTTTTTTCTTGTCTTCAGTCCTTCGCTTGTGGCCTTGTCCACCATTTCTGTTCCCTCATCTTAGTAAGTACCCATGTTTTTATATGGATGGAAGTGTGCTTGGATGGGGAAAATGAGTTCTCTTTATAAGAATAAGACTAGGAAACTTACCACCCTTCCTTCTGGGAAACAAGCTGTGGGTTTTAGTTTGGTTTGCCATATTAAATATCTTCCTGGTGGTTACGTTGAGCATATTGAGGCGCATTTGATAGTCAAATGATATACTCAAGATGTATGGTGTCGATTACTTGGAGACCTTTTCCCTAGTGGTGCGTCTTAACTCTTTCCTATTTTCTCCCTTTTATGGTTTGTCGTTGTTGTACCAATTGGATATTAGAAATGCCTTTCTACGTGGTGGTCTTTAGGAGGAGGTAAGATCTGGGTTATGTTCTTACTGGTAATGAGCACCTTGTCTGTAGTTTGCGTAAAGCTCTATAGGGTCTAAAGCAGCCTCCTCGTGCCTGGTTTGATACACTTAGCTCTGTTGTGGTTGCATATGGATTTCGATGCTCAAACTGTGATCATTCCGTATTTGTTCATCAATCTTTTGCTAGCACCATTGTATTGAATGTCTATGTTGATGACATAATAATCTCTGGCGATGAATCTAGGGGTTTTGTTGATTTGCTGCAACATTTAGGTCGACAATTTCGTACTAAAGACTTGGGTTTGCTTTGCTGTTGTCTTTTTTATCTAAGAAAATATGTTCTTGATCTTCTCTCTAAGACAGGTCTTTTGGGTGCTCAGCCTGTTGATATTCCTACCGACTCCACCGTTAAGCTTGATGCTGAACAAGGGGAATTTCTTTTGGATGTTAGTCGTTATCGACGATTTGTTGGGAAATCAAGTAAACTCATTGTTACTTGTCCGACACAACCTATGTTGTTGGTGTTACTGGTTAGTACGTGCATGCACCTAGCAAGCCTCATTTGAGCCTGTCTGTATCTTGTGCTAGTTGAAAATAGTATCCGGGCGAGGAGACCCCCTGATTCCTTGTGTTTGACTGGCTTTGGTGGTGCTAATTGAGTTGGTAGTCGTTTAGATAGGAGGTCTACTTTGGGTTACTGTACTTTTGTTGGAAGCAAATTTGTCCACAAAAATGAGATCTCTAGTTATGAATAACACACCCCCTTCCACTCCCTAGAGATAAAAAAGTGAGATTCCTTTGAAAGGAGGAGAAACCAACCCAAGGAAGACAAATAACAAACCCTATCCAATACAGAATCACTACCATCAAACGTATCCTCTAATACTCCTGCATTTTGCACCAACCAAATATGCCCGAAGATCGAAAAAGTAATGCAATACCATAAAAGCCTTCGCCTTTTTGTTACTTCCAAAGCCTCTAAATGTGATCAAAAGCATTTGGGAGCAAGAAGCCAGGGCTGTCCAACAAATATCTCCTATGTGAAAGAACAGGTTCCATAAAGATGAGGCCAAAGTGCAATGCAACAATAAGTGTTTCAAAGATTCCTCTCCCCTCCTACATATGATACACCCTTGGAACAAAGATTGAGTATAAGTCTCCTGCTTAAGAGAATGTCATGGGTAAATAAGGCTATTATGGGCCAAAATCCACATTATACTTTTACTTGGGAGGTACTACGGCTTTCCAAATCAATTTATGATAAGGTGAAAGGAACATCTTGATCATCAATGATCTTGTTATGAAGGGATTCACAGTAAAATACCCGATGAATGAAGCTATCACACCCTCTTATTACCAGCATTTGGATTCATAGAAACATTATCAAGGATAGCCAAACGAGGATGCTATTTCAATCGCTTCCTATTGATTGAGAATTCTAAACAAATTGAAGTTGCATGACATTGGACCATGGGATAAAGCCATATAAGCAGTGGAAACATGATGAGAACGAATGAATTGATACAAATGTGGTGACAAGATATGGAGAGAAGAGTCAGCCACCCTAACATCCTCCCAATACCGAATACTTTCTCCATTGCCCACCTTTAGAGATAAAAATCTAAAAAGTGAGGATAGATTGGGATGTAGATATGCATGAGAACAACAATCCTATTTACCACAAAAGAATCTCGCCCATTGGGATGAGCCATGTATTTGCTCTTAGTAATGGAATGCTATAATGAATTATGCTTGATAGGAAATCTCCACAACCACTTCGCAAGAAAAGCAATGTTCCTTTCAATACGTTTCCAATAGCAGGACCCCCTGCCTTGGGGATGCAAAACCATCTTCTAATTCACTTAGTGATCCTTCTTCCCTTTCTTGCAACCTTCCCATAGGATGTTCCTCATAATTTTATCAATTTTGGTAGCTGCAACATCTGGAATACTAACCAACAACAAATAATTGTAGGGATTTGTAGACAAATGAGGATCATCTTCCATCTCTAGAGAACAAGGCTCTTTTCACTCCTCCAACCTTTACTAATTCCTCAACCTAACCCCAAAATGAATTTCTTCTAGTATTATTGCCCAATGGAAGCCCCAAATTCCTAAAAGAGAGATGCTCACCTTTTTTCCTATTTCCCTTAATGCTCTTTATTACTCCAGCCGTCCCTTAATGTTTGCTCTTTTGGGAGTTCCAACTTTTTAAGGAGACATGGATCAAATATATATCCACTTAGAAAGTTAGCTTTGATTTCCATTCTAGCCCCGTAATTCTCACTTTTAAGATTAGATTTAATCATATATGAATTTAGTCATTGGAAATTTTTATTACCTTTTTGCTCGACTTTTCAAAGAGGACTAACATTTTGGGATATTCCAAAATAGAACAGTGGACCAAAAACATTAGGGTCCGATTAGATGCCGCCTTAGTTTTTGGTGTGTTAAATAAAGAGGGTGTGTTAAATAAGACGGGGTGATCCACATTGATGTGATTTTACAGGAGAGTGTGTTAAATGATATAGTGGTTGGATGAAGGATGTGTTAGAGAAGGAGAATGTGTATTAAACTATCAAAAGACATTTTTGCCCCTCGCCATGTATTTAATGTATTATTTCAAAAATAATATATGTATGTATGCATGTATATGTATATTATAAGTACATAACTACATACAAACACACACACACACACACACACACACTCTCTCTCTCTCTCTCTCTCTCTCACGTATAGTTATATTGATATTGATATATATGTATACATTATAATTATATTATATATGTAGCCCTTATAATGTATACTTATAATATAAGTATAATATATACATATATACTTAATATATATATTTAAAAAATATACGTATGTATACTTAAAAAATACACACTCACTCTTATATATATATATGCACTTATAATATAAGTATAGTACACACACACACATATATACTTAAAAAATATACGTATATATATACTTAAAAAATACACGCACACTCTTATATATATACACTTATAATATAAGTATAATATATACATATAGGGAAAGACTAAAAAGACAACACTTTTTTAGACCAATATTATACCAACATCTAAATTCTTCATTTCTGATTAAATTTTAATGATCCGAA
>JABCMJ010021680.1:0-10484 GCA_014822125.1 Arbutus unedo | reverse complement strand
AGAGAGAGAGAGAGAGGGTTAACTTCTGTATTTTAATCCTTAAATTTTAATCTTGATGAGTAATGTTATGATTATGTATTGCACCTACTCTCACCATCTTTCAAAGGACAAAAAGTGCTACCAAAAGATTCAGCTTTTGGTTAAGTTTGACACCACACAATAATCATGTCCTCTCTATTTACTTTTTTTTTTATAACTGAAAGAGTTCGGGTCAACTTCTGCAAACTCAATTAATTCTTGAGAGATTAATTAATTACACCGTCCACTAGTGACAGATTTAAGTAAAGCAAGAGCAAAACCATATATAAATTGATGATATAAGAATGACAGTATTCGGAAGGTTTCAAACGAAACCTTAGGAGGGATCAAAATTATAAGTGCCGAGCCTTTATCATTAGGCCAATCATTTGGGCTTTTATTATTTGTACTTCTTAACTTCATTTTCTTGCAATAAATATTTTTGGAGTCGGGTCGATTTGATTATCTCACCTTTAATTTTATTATACGTCTAAATCTAAACGCACTTATGTACAAATTCAAACCCAAAATGATTATGCAAATTAAATAAGACTTACAAAATCAAACAGACCCTTAATATTGACACTACCAAATACCATATGACTTTGACCAGGTTAAAAAACATTAATGCTTAAACCATGCATTGACTTTTTTTCACCACTTGAATCCCCATGCAGATTTACCTTTGAATATTCTAGAGACATTGGTTGACAAAACACACACACACACACACATATTAGGTGTTGACCTAATAAAAAACTGGGAAAAATATTTCAACTTTGCATATTTGAAACAAATAACAATATTTAGAGTTTTTTCGAATATAGAATTTTTTTATGGAAAGAGAAGCAAATTATTAACTCTGATTGATAAACAAGCCGAATGAGATGAACATCGGATCGTTCAAACTTGGTTTGAGTACTTAATGAACTTTGAAAATATGTTCAAAGTCGGCTTGTTTACCAGACAAACCAATTACAAAATGAATCGTAAGTAGCAACCTCAAGTAGCTTAATTTTTTGAAATATAGTTAATTGAACGAGATGAATATGACTAATGCAAGCTTGATTTAAAAACTTGACGAAATCCAACAAAAATGTTCAATCTATGTTCTTTTACATGACAAATTGATTTTAAATGAACTTTTAACGACCAAGTATAAAATTGTGGGGTGTGTGATTATGGGACTCCCCACGAGTTATTTTGCAGCTAAAAAGGGTTGACCGATAAGTGCACCATGATGAATTTTGCTCAAACGTCCTCCGAAAAAAGAACAATCATCAGAAACACTGTGACTGGCGGTCGGAATGCCCTCTAATATCTAAGTTAGCAATTGCATGAGGAAAGGATCGGAGGGTAAATGTTCAAATGAGTAAATGTATAATGAAAAGTATGTACGTAAATTGTTGTTTGCAGTATTTTGGCGTATAAAAGTAACTAAGGGTGCCTAAATAATCGACATAGAATAAGTTCTTCTCCAAACGTCGATCTCACTTACCGGTGGATCTTCGCTCCTATTTATAGGAACTAATTTGCGGATACTAATGAATCCACTCGAATGTGTAATTTGCATTCATCATTCCTGAAGTTGAGCTCATTTGACATGTGTAATTTGTTCGTGGTGGCAGTTACCTAAGGCCCAATACTAGAAAGTCGACAGTCTGAGATGACCGTTTGATACAGTTATTGTATGAGAAAGTTTGAGGTCCGAGGCAATTGTTGACTAAGGCAGTTACTATCCAGGGTGACGTAAAAGCTCGACAAG
This sequence comes from Arbutus unedo, assembly GCA_014822125.1. NCBI lineage: Eukaryota > Viridiplantae > Streptophyta > Magnoliopsida > Ericales > Ericaceae > Arbutus > Arbutus unedo. The sequence goes on along the minus strand of JABCMJ010021680.1, from coordinate 8,701 downwards.
AGCCTACTTTATGGGCCGATAGCTTGCTGACTCTTAAACATTTTTTAGTTGGCTACGAGATATTGATTCACCTCCCACATAACTTAAATTCGAATAACTTAATCTGATTATCAAGCACGAAACTCAAACTCGAATAACTGGTTTCAATTATTAGTCCTAAACCTAACCCTAAATGAGCCTTAAATTATTAGAAAGGGACTTTACCAAAGTCATGTCGGTGTTGGAAATTTTCAATGCCTAAGCCATGGACTTTTTTTTACACACATACTCTCTCACAAAAGTCACAGAATCAAGAAAAAGTGATAACAAATCATTAAATAAAAAACATGGGTTTTTGACTTTTTGGTTTATTTCCTTGGACTTTCCTTTTGTTAAACTACATTAACCCCCTTTCATATATCTAATAAATACACTTCATTAGGCCAAACCAAATTATTACCTTATTTGCTACTTTATTTCAAAAAATTCACGTCTATTTAGGCTAAATTATTGTAAATAAAGTAAGATTTTGAACTTTAATTTATACCACGTGACAAGAGTGTATAGTGAAAGCAAAAAACACAATAGTCCTTAATTATTGGCTTATTGACTTTTATTTGGGCTAAATTATTCTAATTAGAGTTGTGTTTGAGGGCAATTCTGTCATTTATCTTATGGAGTCAATTAAAATTAAGCATGAAATTTGATCAAAACACATTACAAATAATTTAGTCTAAACGAATTGAACTAAATTAAATTATACTTAGTACAACATAATCTAATAATTCAATAATAACCACAGGTCAAATGGATGTTTTGTTTGAAAAATTACTCTGATCTTTTTTATTTTTGAAATTATTATTATGAATTATCTCTCCTATCAATTAATCAAAAAATGCATTCTTTATGAATCAAATAACCATCGAAAAAATGCATTACCTTTTTGAGTAAAGAAGAGAAGAGCTTTTGTATACACTCTTGAGATATGCGCTCTAGGCTTGCCATTATTTATTTGATTCTCTTGATGGCTTCTAGGTCCAAAGAGCATATATATAGAGAGCTATGTCGACTTACGTCTCGTTTACTAAAGACCGGATTTTTTTGGCAAAACGAATTATATAACATAATGCTTATCACGTTTAAAATAACTTATATTAAACTTTTTAAAAATTTCAAAAAGCCAAACTCTAAAAACTCCGTCCGAATTCAATTTGAAAAAAATCTCAAAAATTCAGCATAAGTTATTTTGAATGTAATAAAATTATGTTGGATTTAGTTCTGTAAAAAAAAAATCCCAAATTTGAAGTACTAATAGCTTAACTAAAAGTGTTTGACTAAATTTATCGACAAGAAAAATAACTACGTAATAGTTTCGAAAGTAAGAGAGATTAGAAAAAATTACAAACCTTATGTGAGATTAGTGTATTTGTCAAAATCTAAGGGGAGGTAAGTGTAATTTAGCCATCCTTTTAATGAGAGGAAATGGAGATGTTAAAGAAGTCGGTGGTTTAGCCAGCCACAATTGACCTGCTTTCCCATTTCCCAACCGGTTTAATAGTACTGTCCACTGTGTGTTGGTCATGGCCTTTGGTGATCAGACAGTTCTACTTTTGAACTACCAACCAAAAAAAGACCTCATGTTTCAATAGAAAGAGAATTTATAAAAGTAGGGTTATGTGCATAGATATAGATGCAAATACGTATATAATCGTCCGATATACGATGACGTTTTCTTAAGGTTCATGTGCATCGAGTGATTCCCAAAGCATGTGTTCGAATCACTGTATGAATTGTTCATAGTAGCTCACAAGTTTTGAATCTAAAACTTAAGAGGAACAAACACAAAATTTGGATTTTGTCACCAATGCACAAGATCTAAATTTTGTCATCAAACACCTGTGTGTGTTTGAATCGCCGAAGTTTCGAATTTGAAAACCGATTAGGAACAGATGGAAGATTAAGTTTTTTCACGAGTGGCACGAGATTTAAGTTTTATCATTAGTGCAGAGATAATGACCCGAATGCGTTTGAAACAATCTCATGTACGTTGATCCTCCGTATTTTGTAGGACTCGTGAGCATCAATGATACCAAATGCATGTGTTCGAATTGCATATGAAGTCATCCACAAGAGTTGATAGAAGTTCAGAAGTTTCGAACCTAAAACTTAGAGGAACAAACACAAGATTTAAGTTTTGTCACCAATGCACAGATACGAACACTAATGCGTATGAAACTATCCGATATACGTAGACCTCTTCTTATTTTGTAGGACGCATCAAAAGATTCCAAGAGCATATGTTCGAATCGCGTATGAACACAACTCACAAGAGTTGATATTAGATCAGAAATTTCGAATCTAAAACTTAAGAGGAACAAACACAAGATTTAAATTTTGTCACCAGTGCACAAATGCAAACACAAATGCCTATAGAACCGCCAGATGATGTCCGTGAACCCCTTTTTATTTTGTAAGGTTCATGCCCATCGAATAATTCAAAACGCATGTGTTCAAATCATATATGAACTCGTCCCACAATAATTGATAGTAACTCAAAAGTTTCGAACCTAAAACTCAAAAGGTTTTTTCTTACAAACACAAGATTTAAGTTGTCACCAGTTTGTGGGTTTAGACTGAGGTAGGGCAACCCCAAAGTGCATCCCATTGATAACTGAATTAATCTTACCACAAGCATAATCCAGAGACTTGTATTATAAGGAGTGGAAATAACATAAACACAACAATTGGAACAATCTTTTACCAAAAAAAAACAAAAAACAAAAGAATATTCATTCTGTTGTTCCTCCATCTATCAAATTTCCCAAACCCTAGCTTTTACAAACTGCAGTACCTGGAGTTAAATGAGTTACCTGCTCATTGCTATTACACACAAGCATTTTGCTTGGAATTCACCGGCGCTTGTACAAACACGGCTTCAACTCGGGCCAGTCGATTTCCCCCCTCTCGGACTTTCGCTTCTCCTGTAGAAAAATGGAAACAACAGAATTATTACCAGTACCTGAGCAAGAACTGCTTCATAGTAGGGTTAAAATCGGTTTAGATTGGTCAGGGTTTTGGGATACTTGGACTGAACCGACCAATTTTGGGTCAATATATTGAAAACTGATCCCGACCAAATTAATCAGGAGAACAAAATCGGTTCAAGATGGTTCGGTTTAGACGGATTTCAGGATTTCGATTTTGAATGAACTGCATTGTTTTAACAAAAAGTTTGAGCAGCATGCAAGGAAAGAAAAGAATAACAAATTATATAATATGTACATAAATCAATATTAATAGGCAGGAATCCCAAAGCTCTTCTATCTTAGGCCACAAAATGAGATTGATCCAAGACCACTAAAAAACTAACACCCATTTGACAGTATTTCAGTTTAGTCCGGTTCAGTCAGGTCGGGTGGATTTGATCAATAATATTTTCACCCCTAGTTCATAATATTACTGGCAAGATGAGATAAGGCTACTGAACCTTTTTCTTGAAGTAGAACAAGATAAACATTTTATTCGAGAAATCCTGCAAATAATAATCACAAATTAGCAAGGATATAATGAAAGGAAAAAAAAGGGTGCAATTAACACTGGGAGAACATGATAAACCTTTGACACAGAAGTAAATCCCAGATCACATATGGCTTTTGAGAATTTGTCCGGTTCGGCTCCTCCGTTAGTGGGATCAAACCTGCTCTTCACTTCTGCTATCAAAAGCCAGCCACTGAAAAGAGCCATCATTTCTCAAAATATGCTCGAAAAGACAAAAAGAAATAATCTAAAAAATTCGGAAAAACTACTGTACGTGCATACGATGGCTTAAGAACTCGGTGTGCTTCTCGAAGGTAACTTGAAAAGTTAGTGCCCATTAGCGAAAGGCAAAAGACAGCAACATCTACGGACAGCGAGTCAAGAGGTGTCTGCAGTTTCAAGCAAAATCCTTTAAGTGTTAAAGAAAGCATCCCATGAGTAGCATTTCGCTATATCGTAAGCAAGCCGATGCAACAATCAAAATGGATGAATCTCATGTTTTCTGCATTGTTGGACCCAATTCCATGAGGCAAGGTATGGTTTCTCACTTTAGCTAGGGACAAGTAGTTGGATGCAATGACCCGGTACTACCAATACCACTAGTTGGTCAGGGCAATTTGCTTACTACCAATACCACTCGAAAGACTTGCTTGGCAGGGAGAAAGCTTCCCTAACTAGTCAAAATTTGCTAAGCGAGGAATCAAAAACGAAAGTGAAATCAGCAAACAATATGAAGATCACAAGGATTTGCTATCTGTATTCATGATACTGGGGTGGGTAGAAATTGATCCCCATGATCAAAGTTATATACATGGAAAGTGACTTCGAAGTCTAGAGCTAAAGTTTTCTTCAGCAAAGCCGGACATATGATATCAAAAGTAGTAAAATCATCAAAAATTTTAAACCAGTTACTATTCTTGAATAATGAGTTCATATACCTGACCCAGCCATCAAATGCTGAATTAGCATACATCTTGGAATCATATATACATTATACAATATAAGTTTGCCATCCTGGAACTTTTGGAATTGAGAAAGACAACGAACATTAAGAAGTCAATCTACCATTTTCATTACACGGACATTAGAAGTTGCAACACCTAAGCAAAATGATGGAATAGCCAAATATAAGTATATAAATAACCCTCTTTGAAGCATTGGAAAGAGAGGACATACATTTGCCATATCGCAAGCAATTACTGAGGGGTCATTTGAGACTAGATCAAAGGAGAAGACTTTGTTCTTGACATTTCTTGCAAGACGTGCATCCCCTGGAAAATAATGGAACATTTTGTCATTGAGATGTCAACCAAAAGAACAAGATAACAAATCCTAGTAGTATTGGTGGCATAAATTCCGTTGTAAATGTTTCAATTTCTCACCGCAGCCGAAATCAGCCACTATTAAAGAAGGGCTGTGATCCTTTAGCCATTTAATGATAATATTAACAGGTTGCTGGGGCCAATGTGACATTTGCTCTTGATATCCTGTATGATACTGACCATGTAAGTAATATAAGTTTCAAAGCACCAACCTCGAAACTGGGGAAAAAATATCCAAATAAGAAGGTTCTATAACATTGTTGTTCCATGAACAGAGTAATAAGGAGACCAAACAGAAGTAAAGGAAACATAAGGGTGACCTGTGTACAATGAGTGAGGTCACATTTCTATATACAATGTCAAAACATATTTACTTGGACAATCTATCGAGATCATAGATTCGGTAATTGGTAAGTTTCTTGTAACATGCAAAAATTATCCGAACTGATATTTGTTCCAACTTTTTGAGATTGCCATTAAACTTTGGATCTAATTATTTAAGGCGAGATTCAGTGTTGTGTATTTTTCTTTCTTTCTTAATGAGAAGAAAGTGCGGGTTAGACCTTGAATTTATGCTGTAATGGCTCCAAAATAACCACTAGTACAAGGCACATTTGACTTGTATGACAAACTTGACTTCAAACGTGATACACACACACCTCCAACTGGCTGACAACCCTGGCCAAAAGTTCTTTCGAAAATCATGTACCCACAAAAGCAGCCTAGGGGTTATTAATCCAAAACAACTGCTAACAAGGTGATAACACAGTCCCTTACGGTGTCTAGTATCCAATTGCAATTCCTTGAATGGATGCTAAATTGAAAGAAGGAAAAGAACATAAAATTTTACATCAGACGCAAAAAGTATTATGATGTTTAACATTGTATGCCAGTTATTGCCTAGCTTGTCACGTGAAGCTCGAAGAGAGATGCCTCTTGGCACATGCATACAAGTGTGCTTTTGTCATTTATGAGTACTAATAAGCAGGTGACATCACATGTAGTTAAACCATTGGATCGCTAACAACAGAATTTAATATTTACATAGTACACATACACAACATGCAAGAATTTCACTTTTGTACCAGAAATCTAGACATTGCAGTTTCCTCCAAATCACAGAGGAAAAATTATGGGAATCGAGGAGCCACAACTAGTTATTAGTTACATGAAGAAAGACAAAGCTATTGAATTAAAGTATTCATAGCTTGCACCAGTTATTATACTCTGTCGAAGATATGTTGTTATTATTTGAATGAAAGAAACCAGACAATTAGATTCGTAACAAACATAAGCTCAAATTTTAGTGTCCTCGTAAGATTCAGCCATTCAGGGGGGAAATTCTTACCACATTAAACAACGTCGGGTCCTCTTTAAAATAGTCAAGGGCCTCACTTCCCCTGTAGAAAGTGAAAAATTAACCGCAGAATTGCATTAGACTTCTTGTCTAAATATACTTTAAAACCTATTAAGCACCGATACTTCTAGTTGGGAGTCGTATCCGTATTAGATACCGATACTCTCAGATAAGTATCACGAAAGTATCCACAATATAAAAAGATTTTTTTTTTACGTACCAGATACTTTTCGAATACTCTATATCACGTATCCAAAAAAAATCATGAAAACAAGATTGTGACACTTCTAACATAATATTAGAGTAAAATTGTTTGGAATGAAGGAAAGTTTAAATTTTTAACATTTTACTTACTCCTTAAATAGAAAGATGTACTAAAATAAAATAATGTCATCCCATTCTATAGTATATTAAATTTCACAACAAGTGTTTTTTTTCTCCTTTGGATTTTAAGAATAAAACGAGTAACAAAGCATTAAGAAAAAAAACAATGATTTCCCAGCATACTTATAAAATTATATTTTAATTTAATGTATCCTAGTCGTACCCATGTCTTATCTTTTCATATCTTCTCGAATTACCATATCGATGTCGTATGTATGTGCATTCCATATAGTTTAGAACTAATGCGGAGCTAAACTTCTACCGACACCAAAATTAATCAGTTATATAACACACTAGTATTCTCAAGAAAACACAAAAAGCTTAAAGCTTTAGTTTCTCACTCCTGGTAACTTCCTGCGATCAAGCTCAAAAGGCGCTAGCAGAATTGGGAAGACAAACGACACAGAAATTGAGAGGAAGTTATTAATAAGTACTAGAAAAAGTAAACATACGTGCAAGTGTAAAGCTTCTCGTTAATCATCCGGAAATGGCCTCCTGCTAACTTCGCTCTCATCTGCATACATAAGATTCCCCAACCAAATTCCATCAATCCTCATATAACCATACGCATATAGACAAACAAGAAAACGACGTATCTTCATGTAGAGAGAAAGAAAATCAACCTTGTCAAGGAAGGTGGACGATGCTTTACGATTAGCAGGAGGAGGAGAAGGAACAGAACCATCACCTTCAACTTCAACTTCAACTTCATCGATCTTATTACGCACATTATGATGATTATCGTGGTGTTTGGAAGATTTTTCAGCTCGATTTTTGCGACGGTTGGGCCTTTTACGCTTTTTGCTCGATTTCTCCCCTTCCATCATCACTTCGATTTCTCTACAATCTCTCTCTCTCTCTCTATCTCTATCTCTTTCAGGGTTTAGAGCAGAGCATCAAATTTCACAGGCTGGTCCGGGTGATGAAGGTTTGGCCCGACTAGAGATGGGCTCGTCAGTTTCCGAAGCCAGGCCCAATACACTTTTATGGGCCTGACCATGGATCGGCCTTCAAATTTTCAAACTTGCCACGTAGAGGCATTGCATATAATATGATGCAAAAAAAAAAAAAAAGTTTGGATTAAATTATTATTTTTTAAAAGACACCCATTTTTTTCGTCAAATTCTTTACGTTCTTTCATTCATCTCAACGGGAGAAACACAAATATATGAATTAAAATTAAAAAAAACTAAATAAGGTGACGCTAAAATTTTTTAGAAGAACTACGCAGACTATCATTTGTCCATAACAAAGTTTTTAGAAGAACAACATAAAGTTCTTATGACCGTAACATAAATTTAAAAATTGTAATGGAATTTCGATCTACATCAACACTATAATGTTAGATGGGAGAGGAAGACCGGGATTAGAAATTAAAATTAATAAAAAAGCAAGAATATGGGCTTATGTGAGTAGGAAATAAAAAATATCTATTCTAAGTTTTATTATCATTATTTGCTTTGGCTTCGAGAAATTTAAACGAATACTTTTATTATTTAGTACGTCAAAAATAATTCTATTCGCTTCTCAAACAGTAGTGACTTTTATTGTAAAATCTTAGGTTGGGTATAATTTTTTTCGCTAATGAACATATAGAGCTTCCCATGACATGCCAAAACTAGCCAAAAAATAGTATCAGATGGTCGTCTGGCCTTAGAGGACATAAATGATAGCTGGATTATAGAGCAAGATCAACTAAAGTTAATAGCTATTGATTACTTCAAACAACTAAATCCCACACAATGACAAGAAGGCTAGACCTTTGAGCTGTGAGATGAGAAGATGCGCTGTTTAAGTGTATGAGAGATGGGGAGACCCAATAATTACCGGTTGAGACAGAGATAAACTTGCTTCTTCACGAGCTTATCTCCTAAAAAAGCTACCCTATAGTATTAATGCTTCACATTCTTTCTTCTCCATTTGATTCCGACAAAGCGTTGTTGTCACTTACACAAATACAAAGTGTTAAAATAGCTCTCGCATGAAAGCATCCAAAATAATTGCATTGTCATGAAATTCATGTGGTTTTCGATAATTTTATCCCTTCTAATAAAATAATTTGCTCCATGAAACTAGAATACTTACACCAATAAGATACTATAAGTCCCTCGTTTTAATAAAT
>JABCMJ010021658.1:0-16893 GCA_014822125.1 Arbutus unedo | reverse complement strand
GTGCAAACATCAACCTTAGAAGTCCAAAAACTCAAAATTTCAATAATAAGTTCAATAAGAATAAAGTACAGAATTACCGGTAATACAGGTACTATTACCGGTAATACAGACTCTATTACCGATAATACAGATACTATTACTCGTAATACAGAATACTGCCCGGAAAAAAACACTGAATTACCGGTAATACAGACATTATTACCGGTAATACAAAACATTGCTTATAAATGAAACACTGTATTACCGGTAATACAGACACTATTACCAATAACAGCAAGGACTATCTAAAAATGCTCGAAAGTGAAACACTGTATTACCGGTAATACAGACACTATTACCTGTAATAGAATGCACTGACCGAAAATGCACGTTTTCTGCAGATTTTCTCAAACTTCTATTTTTCAAGTTCTAAACCAACACCCAAACTTATAAACTACCAAAAATAAGTCATACACGCATAAGAGAGGTAAGAGATCCCTACTTCACCTTCCACGACTATGACACAATACTCCACATAAATCTCCGTGCACGGGTCCGCGACTATGACACATGACCCCACATATATCCTATTATACGTATTTAGCATGTATAAAAATTAATGGACAAAAACAACATAAATGATTACTAAACATGTTCTTCGTAGCCTTGTTGGTTCTCATTAGTTTATAAGTCTAACAAAAGACATACCAACATTTATTCAAAGTTCATGAAACTTAATAGAATCATACTTCAAGACATTAGGAACAACTTTCATACTAAACACAAAGTCTAAAACATGTCTTAAATAGGATAATAACACAAAAGAAAAACGATGTGTCCAATCTGTCACAATTTACTAAAGTTGCAATCTACGAAGATCTAACTGTCAGAATATGTCCGCTCTTGTGCCTAAATTTAGCTAAGACTTTAGGCTACGCCAAGGTAAAAATCTGGAGTTAATCTACGTTGTCAAGAGTTCTAAACAGACTCGGGAAGAAGTCTGTCCAAAACAGTCCTGAAACAGTTTTGCCCGATTGTGAACAGTTTTGGTATTTTGACCGTAACTCCTTACTCCAAACTCCGATTGACGCGTTTTATATATGAATTTTTAAGAGAATTTAGAGAGCTACAACTTTGTAGTTATACATTTTTTTCAGTTCAGACTCGAAGTGGCTCGAAAATCACAAACAGTACCAAATCGTACTTCAAATTTTTTCCAGATTTTTGTATTCATAGTGTTCTCGGTGTTCTTGGTGAAACTTATTCCAAAATTTCCAGAAAACAATCAAAAATCCATTACTTTCCACACTAAAAACATATAATCAAACTAAGAATGTTACCACAATGTATTACATAACTCAAATTAAAGGTTTAATATGAATCCTACCTTAAATTCGAAATTTGAAGAAAGTCTCCGAGAAAAACGATCTCCTCTAATACTCCGTGAAAACTATTAATTCCGGGCTTGATTCGAAGCTCTCAACGTGTAGATCATCATTTATCCTTTGTGTTTCTTGAAATTTTCAACCGTTGGCCTCTGATTTGTAAATTTGGAAGAGGAAAAAAGTGGGGTAAAGAGGGAGTACGGGAGAGAGGAGGAGAGAGAGAGAGCAACCAAAAAAATCTGACTGCTATAAAACAAAAAGTCAATTTTTATATGAATTTTTGGTCAAATAAAACTCTAAGCCCCTCAAGTCCAAATATGCTATAAGTTAGCCCTCAGCAACCGGAATTAACAAAATGACCCATGTAACTCCCAATACACTATAAATATAAATAGAATAATTAAAATACCAAATAAAATACATAATGGGGACGATTCTTACATAAATTACTTTAACAAAAGCTATTATTACGGTATCATCGTCACATAATGTCATAATAATTGTTTTTTACTACACGCATACTATCCTCGATATAACTTTGAGTTTCACATAATTATATAATAAAATGAAAATATTAAACATTAATTTATATTTATTATGTTTTAAAAATATTTTAGTCGTAATATAAAATATTTTTGATTCTTTTATTACTCTCGACCAGAAAAAAATGACCCAAACTAACAAAATATATGTTAAGATTAATAATTTAAGCCAAACGATACCTATGTAGATAATATAATCCTAGAGAATAAAATGAAGAAAATAATTTTTTTATTGAGAAAAACAGTGAATAATGTGGAAAATGACAATTGATTTTTCAGAAAAAAAAAATGTGGTATGCCTTGTTCTAAAAACTAATGAAAAAGTCTAAAAACACAGATGTGTTCGAATATATCTAGACCCATATATACTAGTCATAATCCGTGCTATACACGGAACATGTAAAGTTAAATGAGAGACATTTCATCATGTCAATCTATATGTTTCTTAAAATTTTAATAATAAACATCTACCACAATAATACAATCTAAAACACGTAATTTTGACAATATGTATGACTTAAAACATTTTTAATATCTTATTCTAAACTCTGATTCTTTAAGTGAAGTGTCAAAATTAATATCTATATGACTTTAATTCGATCAATCATTCATTCACTCATACCTCTAAAAAATTAAAATCAAATATTGAAATTGAAAAACTATGATAATTTAAAGTAATTAAAAATAACTTTAAAAACTTAGATTATCTAATTAAGAGTTACTCTGCCATTATTTTATCATAAAAGTAGTTTCAACATTTTTTTAATAGAATAAAAGTTGATTAAATAATTTACAAAATAAATAAATTAATACTATTTAAAATATTTATCTACTTATACTACAAACAAAAAAGATTAACCAAATATCTAAAAACATAACTATGAGTAAAAAATATAATATTTTATTACTTGAATATATGTTAGTTGAAAATAAATTAAAATACCTAGCTAAGAAGCATATAAAATTTTTAATAAGTTATCTAAATATAAGTATAAAAGTTTGATATTTTTCTTATTCTAACAAAATTATGAAAATTAAATTTTTTATCCAATTTAACTTTTCAACATGAAAGTATGTGCGAGTATGCCCCATATTTTTAATATAATAAATTCTAATATAATATTTAAAAACCTCACAAATCTTACCAGTTAAACCCAATTGCTTCATTCACAAGTTATCAGTAAAGGTTGAGTTTAAGTTGTGTTACAACCGAAGGGGCAATCCCAATCCAATAAACCAAACTATTATGTCAAATTGTAAGAATTACATCATTTTCAATCGCGAAAGATGTTAAAGTCTGAATTTACATTACATATTTCAAAAAGTTCGTAAGGACGCTAAATAACTCATCTCAAATATAACTTTCAAAATGTACGTCGTCTCATGCCATTTTATGCAGTCCGTGCTAATTCCCGGGACGGTACCTGAAAAATAAGGGGTTGAGTTACAAGTCCAGTAGCCATATCTACACAAAAATTATATGAACATGAAATGATATGGTACGCAAACAAGTGTCGAATGATAACGTACATAAGAATGTACATGTGATATAAGACAAAACATGAATAGTATACTCACGAATCATAATACCCTTTCGTTTCCAACTACCCCTTTCACTACCCATGTATCCCACCGACAAGGTTTTACTCACTATGTTCTGGTTTGGGTGAATAATTATAACATGGGTCAAACCCTTAAGTTTCAATAATAAAAAATATGAGCACATAACTCAGATGGTCCAAGTCTAGTTGCATTGGACTAACCGATCAAAGATTGTGTGTTAGTCCTAGGTGACTTCTCGAGCCCTTTAAATCATTAAAACCATGGGTTCCGAACCCCTGAGTCTGTGGACAGCTTACCTCGCTCAAGTTTACAAACTATGTACCGATGAATCGTTAATTATCTAGTTGCTACCGACCACACAACACGCTCAAAATCACCAAACTGGCCTTCAACACAAGATTCATGAATCCAATGTCCAATAAATTATATCTGTTCCGAATCAATTCAAGTGTCATTACCCACTCGACATACTTCACCTTTTAACTACTCACCATTCTTACCAAATAAGGAGTAAACTCACATCTAAAGTATATATGTATATGACAAATGATTCTTCACAAATAACCTGACTCCATCAAGATAATCATGTAGCACTTTCAAGTAACTACCACGCCATTCTCAACATATCAAATCAGAATCAAAACCCATTACTCCATTTGCTTCCTTTTACAACTCACGAGTCTCGTCAATCCACTATCTTCGAGTGTCAATCATTATCCCTACCACACCCTTCAAAGGTGACTAGTCAAATTGTGTTGTCTCTTAGCACATCTCCCGGTGAAGACTAGCAATATAGTTTATAGCGTAATACACTCCCGATGTAGGCTGATCAAGTTATTCTCATAGCTATCAGTTTATAAATGTAAGTTCGCATCTCAATTTTAAACACCAAAATATTTTCATAAATGAGATCACAGGAGTAAAGCCATAATAAATCAAGAACAAGCATTAAGTAACTTCACTATGATCATTCATAATCCCTAAACTTATTTTATGCACGCCACGATTCACGTGCACCATCCATATATTCTCATTGAGTGTCAAATTGTCACATCTGGCATTCTCCCGAATGGGACCAGTCCATAGCATTCCTAGCACTTCCCGAAAGAGGTCTAGTTCAATCCTCCTAGCATTCCTGAAGGAGTCTAGTTCAAGTCATGCCTAGAATTTTCGAAGGATTCTAGTTCACATCTCGCCTAGCATTCCCAAAAGAGTCTTGTTCAGTATTCACATATGTTATGTGCCTCATATCCACCAACCCATATTACACAAATATCCATACAAGACCACCAAGTCGTTGTTATCATCTAACAAAATCATGAACGAACTCAAGATTTAAGGCTAAAGGTGAGTCATGTTATGTAGTAACGTGAATAACATCAACAGGTTTATTATGTAGCCATTTATCACACTTCATCGTCCATTAATCAAATCAATCATGTTTTCATTGCATATCAATTTTCATACCTAGCAATCTAATTGAGACTAGTTTATTACTTCTAGCATTCTTTTAGGGAGTCTAGTTCATACATCGCGTTGTTCAAGTGTTCTACGCATGTCACGTGTCCCATAACAATTTCATTTCATCAACTTAAATTCTCAAGCATTGCACACGCCTCGTAATCATCGTCGTAAATTCATAACATATTGCATAGTTATCATGCGGTAGAAATCCTAGAAATATGCCCAAGGATATGTGCAAACATCAACATTAAAAGTCAACAACTCAAATTTTTGATAATAATTTCAATACGAATAAAGTACAGAATTACCGGTAATACAAGTATTATTACCAGTAATACAGACGCTATTACTGGTAATACAGACATTATTACCGGTAATGCAGAACACTGCCCGAAAAATGAGATACTGAATTACCGGTAATACAAACACTATTACCGGTAATACAGGACACTGCCTAAAAATGAAACACTGTATCACCAGTAATACAGACACTATTACCTGTAATAGCAGAGACTGTCCAAAAATGTCCAAAAGTGAAACATTGTATTACCGGTAATATAGTCACTATTACCGCTAATACAGGGACTGTCTGATGCGCGACTTTCTGCAAATTTTGATTTTTTTCTCAACTTTAATTTTTTTGCTCTAAACTAACACCTAAGCTCATACACCACAAAAAACAAGTCATACACGCATAAGAGAGGTAAGAAATCCCTACCTGGAGTGTTGAATCGAAAGATTTGAGCTTTAAAAGTGAGCCATAACTCCAATGGTGGATGAACTTGAAATAACTCCCTCCAAGCGAAGTGAGCACTACCAACCACCAAATACAAGAGAAATATGAAAGATCTTGAAGGATTTTGAAGTTCTAACAAGATTGTGAGATGGGTTTGAAAGAGCTAGCGCGCACACACACTTTCATGGAGGCCAACGGGGGAGAGGGAGAGAGAGAGTGAGAAAAAAATGGGTTTTTTAGAAAAAATCTGATGTAAGGCTTTTTAAAGTCTCAATTACGCTTTCACCCCCACTATATCACTTGTCACCCACAAAGTCCTTATCTAACATACACTACACATAAACTCCAAATCATTATATGTGCATAAAGTGTAATAAACAACTTGTTAAATTGAATTTCCAGACAATTTATAAAAAAAAAAATTTCCGAGTTCTCAGATCATCCAACTCGATTCCTCGTAACGACATTATAAGAATAAATCCTCATGCAATAAAATGAACACTACTCATCTAACAAAATTAAAAAAAATCTAAATAAATAATTTCTTTTAATATTTTATTTTGCTATTTATGTTTTTGGGTTTTTTTTTAAAAGTCAACCTGGTCAAATTGAAATCGCTTAAAAAATTGATGAATTCATTAATTTTAAAGATGAGTAATTTTAAATTAAATAAAAAAATATCAACCTGTCTAAAATGAATTGTTTAAAATTTATTCTTAACTCTCTATAATGACAGAATCGTCGATTCACAATCACGAGTGTCAACACAGTTGTTATTTGTGCTTTATCATTGTAATGCCAAATGTTTGTCTTCATTTTAATTTTTTTTAACAACTGTCAAAGATTAATAAAAAGTAAACATAAGAGGTCATAAGTTATCTTGGCCAAACACTTTGTGGTTACATAAAACATAACAACTCTCAAATAAAAATTTGTAGTTACATAAATTTATTTTGGCCATTATTCGTATGATTTTTTAAAATTTCTTTATAAAAAAATAAACATAAGTTAAAAAAGAAGTGATACTATGTTTTTAAAAATAAAAGTCAAAGATAATGTAAAATAGTATCATCATGTATTTATTTATTTGTAAATTGTGTACTAAAATTTATCATTGTATATTTATTCATTTTAAAGTAACATGTGTTACTTTAAATATTAATCACAATTCAATTGAATTTTGCTACTTATTGTTCTTAAACCAACTCAGGATAATATATAATATAAATTCGAAACCGGCGGGGCTTTGGGAACAAGCATATTGTGCAAATACCATTACTCTGACACGCGTATTTAACCCGAAAGATTCGGTGGGACAAGACGCACGAGTATTGGAACCCGAAGAAGCACGACCACCTGACATTTCCCCTACCTCTTCGCAACTTTCCGACAATCAGTCACACAATTTTCCACCCATTTCCGTCTGTCGAATTCTCACCGCAGCTCGTAGTCTAATTGTGGTTCTTGTTCGCCTAATCGAGGTATGTTACATTTTCATTCGAATTTTCGTAGAGAATTATCGTGTCATTTCCAGATTCCCAAATTGCTTTTCTCTGCATTGCCTTCTTTGTTTTTGGAAATTGGGATTCGGCATTTTGAAGACCTTTGTTTGGCTACTGAGAAAAAAAGAGAGGAGAAAGATGACAACATGAAATATTATGGACCCAATTGTTGTAATGTGGGACTTAGGGTTTGGGTTATGTGACTACCTTTTCGCGGCGACCAAAAAGATGCTCCGGCAGAACTCTGCCCCCGTTGTGGAAGTATTGATTTTTTTCCTGTTCTTTAATGTATCTTTTCCTGTTCTATTAAATCTGGGATTGTAATTATTCATCTTCGAAGCTGTTCATGATCATCGCTTTTCGATATTCGAATTTATATTTGTCTGAAGTTTTGTGTAGTTTGCCCTGTTTGGTAGCGTCTTTCAGTTATCGGTTTTCAGTTTTCAAAAATCCGGGAACATAACATGGTTTCGTTTTTTGGCTAAGAGGGTGAGGTTGTGGCCAAAGGTTGTGGGGAACAGAGGAAAGAGTAAAAAATTGGCGTGGAAAGAAGTGAAACTCCCTTCTTGTTTGCATCAAGTTTTGAAAACTGTTACCGACTTTTTGGAAATAAAAACTGTAACCACATAGGATTTTGTTTTCAGTTTTCTATAACTAGAAGAGCAGACAAAAGCAGGAAACAAAAACTTTGCCAAATAATATTTTTTTGTTCTTCCTGGATTATCAGGTTTAGACCGGTGATAAATGAATATCGATGAGATTTTTGGCAACTCCCGACCCGTGAGTCTTCCTACCAAGAGTGCAGTATATGTGTGGGGCTATAACCAATCTGGGCAAACAGGCAGAAAGGGTGGAGAGCGGAACTTGAGGATTCCAAAGCAGCTTCCTCCTGAGCTTTTTGGATGCCCAGCAGGGTTTAATCATCGCTGGTTGGATATTGCTTGTGGTCGAGAGCATACTGCAGCTGTTGCCTCAGATGGCTCACTTTTTACTTGGGGTTAGTCTACTTCCCAGTGTCTTGTTCTTGAAATCGTTAGAGCATCCTCAGTGGCTAGAGCCAAAAAAGCAACGCCAAAGTCATTTTTTGGCTAGCTATGCTGTCAAAATGTCTTAATTGGCAATGTTGCTCCAAATATAATAGATAGATTATAGAGAGAAGAAATCTAGCTAGAGGCATTTTTTGAGGCATTTTTTGTGAGCTGGGAGTTTTGGGAGAGGGGGACTGGCTAGAGCAAGGCACAAGACTGGAAAAGCTAATAATTTGGAAATAGTGTGTGAGTCAATCTAGCCAAATTATTACTTCCACAATGAATTTGGCTACCCACAGAAGATGCTCTCACTTCTTAGAGACTTTTGTTTTGACTTTCGAAATTCAATTCCCAAATTTTTGGCTATCTAGGTTTAATGCATCTATACTACATTACCACTTGCCCTCTGACTTATTTCATTTGAGTGATATTTTCAATGTTTGATCCCAGTCCTTACTTGAACTTTTTTGTTGTTTGTTGATGTTCCTTTTACGTTGATGCTCTATCTAAATAAATGTGAAACAGATCATCTTTTCTTTTTTGTTTTTTCACCTAAACCTCTTCTGTGCTCGTGCTTCACCATCTTTCACTTCTCTTGACCTTGAGATGAATATTGTAATTCCACGGTTTCCACCTCCCACGGTAAGACATTGGCTTTTGGTGATCTATCCTTCTTTTTCACATCATTCTTGTCTGCCATCCGCTATATATGCTTATTTTCAAAACTTCTTGAGTTCACTGCCAGTGATTCCTTCGAATTCTGGAATTATATTTTATTATAACCAGAATACTAGTTTTATTAGTTTGGTACAAATGAAAACAAGTTTATCGTGTTCAGTTGGGTGTATTGGCTGGATTTGTTTGTGATTTTGTCTGATCACTATAAAGTTATTTTTATAGTTTTGGGGGCAAATTAATTCAGTAAGGCTTTTATTTCATGATGGAAATGGAACTTGTTAAAGATGCAAGGTTTCTGTCAGTTTATTTCTTTATTCCTAAACATTTATCCTTGAAAATAGTTCTTAATTAAAAATAATAGTCTCAGAACAAATTGTATTTTCTTTTAAAAGGCAACATCCAGAACAATTGTCAACTGTTGAGATCAAGATAAAATCATTGAGTTTGACAGGAAAGCAGAATACAACGAAAGGGAGTTTATGTTCGGTTTATATTTAATATAACTAATAACTCTGTTTTGATTGGATGGCGTCTGAATTTTGCATGGGATAGGCATGCATTCCCGTGATACATGCTCTCTTTCGGTACGTGAAAAGTTTCAACATCAAGGTAACATTTTATGCATGCTTTCAAACAGGATCAAATGAATTTGGTCAGTTGGGGGATGGAACTGAGAAGGGAAGGAAGCAACCAAAGAAAGTAAAGCAACTGCAGACAGAATTTGTGATATCTGTATCATGTGGAGCACATTGTACTGCTGCTATTGCAGAACCACGTGAAAGAAATGGAACTGAGATAAGTAGAAGACTTTGGGTTTGGGGGCAAAACCAGGTTGCCTTTGATATATCTTTAGGTTCATTAACTCTTCAAACTCTTCTCAATCTTTGATGCTTATAGTTGACTCTTTCTTTCTGCCATCACAGGGTTCAAATTATCCACGCTTATATTGGGGTGCCTTTGCTCCAAACACGGTACGGCATATAATTTTTCAATATGGATTTACCTACAAATAGCATTGAGTATGGACTTTATAGTGGTTATCTGCAGGTAGTTTGATGTTGTCACTGCTTTTCATTTTGAAAGAATATGTCCGTATCTTTGCTATATCTATATTTTCCCTATTGCATTTTTTTGTTGAGTATTTAAAGAAGAGGCGAGACCGTTATAGACACTTATGAGAGAGGATGCAATTCATTGACTGAACATGAATCAAATGAAACTTTGTCTTTGCATATAGATCACACAACAATCTCCCAAAAACTAAAAACAAAATAATGAAACCAGAAAATGAAAACAAACTAACCACTTACGCTGCATGTGACTAGTTGGTAATGTATCATATTCATGACCATGCTACAGCTGAGCTACATTGGTTTTTAGGAGCGACTAGTTGTCATTTGTTTGGGAGATTGAATTTAATACACCATATCCAGTTACCAGTACCATAATTTCTGAAAATTGGTGACCGGATAAGTTACAAAAAACCACATTGAGATTATATAGTATGTGCATTTATTTTCTTGTCCTTCGTATTCGGTATTTGGCTTGCATATTTCTAGCAATTCATAATTATCATTATTGATGTCTTGAACTGTTTGTCTTTATCATCGCTTGCTTTGAATTTTGATGACTTTGTTTTCTTTTTATTAGCAGATTATCCGTCAAGTTTCTTGTGGGGCTGTTCATGTGGTGGTTCTATCAGAAGATGGCCTGCTACAAGCTTGGGGTAATCTTATTAGTTATTTCTAGAAAATATTTTTTTTAGATACTGTACTGTTTCAGTTGATTTACTTGATCAAAGATGGAAAAATCCACGCCCGAACCCACTAACGCATTCCTTATCTTATTTGCCTTAGCTGCATATTGTAGGATCTTGCTGATCACATAGTTTAGGGGAGGAAGCCTTCCATATTCCTTGTTCTGGTATTATCAGGCGGTGTATTAATTGGATTTGTCAATATTCTAATAAACCAGGCTACAACGAATATGGTCAGCTTGGCAGAGGTGTTACTTGTGAAGGACTTCAGGGGGCTCGTGTTATAAGTGCATATGCAAAATTCCTTGATGAAGCCCCTGAGCCTGTAAAGATCACCCAAGTGTCATGCGGGGAGTACCACACTGCAGCTATTTCGAATGAAGGAGAGGTGTAAGTGATCCAAAGGACCTTTCTTGATGGGGTTAACTTCTAATGTTAGGCACGAGTAATGTGGTTATCCGCGTGGCCCAGTGAAATTATTTGAAGATTTGGAACAACACTTCTCATGAGATCCTCATGTTCAACTTCGAGACAGGACGCTATGGAAATGGGATAGAGTTCTATTTGCTAGTTTGTCCTTGTAGCTTGGGGGCCTAAAATACATATTGACATGAAAATCACTTAATCAATCTTGGTGTTCACTTGTTTATGCTGCCCACTCGTACTTGCTGCCTTGTACATATTTACATGTTATATAGGCTATTGCCAAATTATTGATAGGAAGCAGCGGCATTCCAGAAATGTATATGCAAAATACGTGCCTGCTTCTGTTGTTACTCCATGTTTGCCATTTGATGTAGTGACTTTTAATAGGCCCTATCTAGATTGCCAATGTGTAAGGCTGGTGTGAGAGGATGGGGATTCAAGTGCGCAAAGCTGCTGTTTTCAAGAGTTTATGCATAGTCTAGTCTAGTATGCATCTAGAGTGGCATTGTATGGAGAAGTATAACATTTTTGTATGTTGAAGTTATAGGATAAGTAGAACATAAGAAAAACAAGCCAACACGAGCGTCCTAACGGCATAACAGACTTTTGTCTTGAAAAATTGAACGAGTCTGGAACTCCCCACCTTCCAAAAAACGATGACTTTTGTACATTGGCAATTTGAAACCCACAAAATTCTATAATTGAACCCTTC
Source organism: Arbutus unedo (assembly GCA_014822125.1). Lineage (NCBI taxonomy): Eukaryota > Viridiplantae > Streptophyta > Magnoliopsida > Ericales > Ericaceae > Arbutus > Arbutus unedo. The sequence goes on along the minus strand of JABCMJ010021658.1, from coordinate 5,122 downwards.
ATTCTACGGTTCATGGATTCAGGTATGGTTGTCAAGTGAACGTGTATGTGTCCAAGTGTCATATCCATACAGTTCCTATTTCGGAGGACCTGTGGACACGACAACATAACTCTATTTCTTGTATTTTTCAGGAAAAAATGTTATTTACTAGGTGCAATAGAGCATGTCATGCACAATATGTGAGTTTCGCGTTTTTTTTTTGGCAACTTGGTATGCGGCCCAATGGACCGACTAATCTGGAATTGCAATCTCCACATCCACTAGTGGGGGGCTTTATGCATTGCTATTTGGTGACCTCAATGAGGTAACCTCAAGTTTCCAAGAGTGCTTGTTTTTTTTTTTTTTTGAAAGGCAAATAAATTGATATTAAAAACACCAACATAAAAGAATTACAATTTAAGGAACTAGCCCTTGGTTGGAAAGGATCCAAGAGTGCTTGTTGAGTGGATGTTCTACTAGTCTTGTTGGAACCTCTCTCATACCCTTAGCCAAGTATTGAGTGTCGGGCACGGATAGTTTTAGCAGAGTCAATGTGATATGGGGTACATAGGTTTCTCTTATAGGATAGCTGTGTTTCCTTTTATCAAAGCTAAATGTAGAATTTTTTATTTTGATTTTGCAAGGCAGGGGACATCGGATTACATTGTCAAGTTTTATGTACATTAATTGATCAAATTAACATAGTTACTGTTGTGGACTTGTGTCATAACTGTTTTTGGTCATACAAGACTTATTATTTTGATTTTGTGCTCCTTCTTTTGCTGTACGAGTCAGACCCATCTTGTACCACTTTCATGTTCTCATATACATACGTCGACACTAAATTTTTTTTCTGATTTCGCAGCTATACCTGGGGGCTGGGAAGTATGGGTCAACTTGGGCATTGTTCACTTCAATATGGTGATAAGGAGCTACTGCCAAGGCGAGTGGTAGCTCTAGACGGAATCTTCATAAAAGATATTGCCTGTGGCGGTGTACATACTTGTGCTGTAACCGAGAAGGGAGCTCTTTATGCTTGGGGTGGCAGTCAAGCAGGCCAGTTAGGCCTTGGTCCCCAAACTGGATTCTTCTCTTGTGTCCCTAATGACTCAGAAACCATTTTTCGCAATATACCTGTTTTGGTTGTCCCAACTGACGTGCGACTTGTTGCATGTGGACATTCCCACACTCTTATTTATACTAAAGGTGGAAGAATTCATGGATGGGGTTACAACAGCTACGGTCAGGCTGCAAATGAGAGATCCACGTATGCTTGGTATCCATCACCAGTTGATTGGTATGATACACGATGAGTTCTAGATACTTTTCTTCAAGTGATACACGCTGAGTTCTAGATACTTTTCTTCAAGTGAATCCAATCGTATCACTTGCCCCAAAGTCGTTTACACTTTTAATTCCACTTATTAACACACACACACACACACGCAGGTAGTACATTGATCTCTCTGAAACTTTAGATAAATTTGGTTTGGTCTTCAAGTTAAAGTAATTTTCCTTGCTACTTGAACTTTTTCCCAATATATTCTCGTTGCATGAACAAATATAAATCCATGGGTGTTTTGATTACCAAAAAAGTAATACTAATTTGTACTGTATTACTACCAGAAAGAAAAAACGTGAATAAGCTTGGTGCTTTTTGGCCCATAATTTTTTTGTCATAGTTTTGCACAAATGAAGATCGTTGGTCCATCCCTGGTATTGGTATTACTATTATTTTGATGGAATGTACTCTTATTGTAGGTGTGTTGGGGAAGTGCGAAAATTAGCAGCTGGCGGTGGCCACTCAGCAGTTTTGACAGACGCATGTTCCTTAAAGGAACTGTGTGAGTTTAGGCTTGCAGACTCTATCACTCTAGCAAATGCTTCTGAGATTGAAGATGTTGCATCCAGAACTGGATCGGATGCTCTAGTGCGGCTTTGCGAAAGATTGAGGTAGTGTGGATTCTTTTTAAGAGCATGATGGCTCCTGGACATGATATTAAACAGTTGTTACTGTTCACTGAAGTAGTTGTTGTCACGTTGAAGTTTTTCATTTGATCCGTATTGCTTTCCAGCAATCAAAAGATTGAAATATTCAGTATGGGAAGAAAAAGTTAACCCTACCAAGCAAGCATTCTATGTCCCAATCGAAGGCTTTATTTTCAGCTATGAGTGTACAAGTGAAAATTGATCTTGTTTTTCCAATGGAATTAATGGAGACTTATTGTTTCGAAGAAGTGCGAAGCTCTTACCCCCTTCTAAAATTTTCACGGCTCTTGAACAAAACGTTAAAAAGTTGTAATTGTGCCTTTGACCTGCCGGATTCCCTTTCCATGCTTCTAGTTATATACCAAACGCTCAACATGCACCTTCTTCATACCTTAATCCTTCCCCCTGAAATTACGGGTTTTGATAATGCCCGTTGCGCCCACTGAAGCTTCCTGCCCACCTCATCTTGATTGTACATGTAGCATTGTGATTTTTTCTTTGATCGTGTTCTGCAGATGTTATATATACACGTACATGTGTGTGATCAAGCAAACTTGTCTCGATGTTGTTTTCTTTGCAGGGAGCATTTTGTTGATGTCGGTGATTGTAACTTTGAAGGCGACGAGTTTGGCGCTGCTAGAACCTAACATTACACTCAAAAGTAGTCCTGATACACAAATCATCTGTTTATTGTTAGGAAATTGGTGTGTGTTCATTATGGGGAACTCTTGGCACCCTAATAACTTTATTGGAGGGGAAGGCAACAATTAATGGTTGTAGTTTATAAATAAATCACCTCCTTGTGCAAAGAGTTGGGCATTCTGTGTTTTACTTGCTGATTCCACCAGGTATTTGGTACCTGTGCATCAATCTGATTAGTTCTATCCTTGGAAACTGTGTTATGGGTTGTCAGTGGCTCTGTTTATTGTTTCTTAGTGGATGTTCCCTGCTCATGGTTTCCAAAAGGGTTGTTTGTTTGATTGGATTAGACATGCTGCTATTGGATTACAATTCTACAGGAATTGCAGTATTGCAAGTGCAACACTTCTTTAGTTTGAAATACCAATTCCCTTATCATATAAGGGTCCATGTGACGTGTCGTACCCTATTTGGAGAAATTGTTGTCAATTTTTTCTACTAGTAATATATAATACGATAAATTTTCAAGTCTGCACACCTAAGTGCACATACACGACTCCATTTTTCATTCGTGCTGTGTACAATTTCATACAAGAGAAGCCGAATGGATCATTTTCAGGTTTCCACAAAATCAAACTGGTAGTAAAGATACAACAATTGATATATAATATATGGGCAGAAGCATCAAGATTGGAGTGATTTTATATCTTCACTTATTGCATTTTGTACTTCACCAGCTGGGGATTAGGGTCTCCTCCCTCCCCTTTATTGATTCACATGACGGAGCATCCATGGCGGCATCATTATTATTTTTGATACGAGTGTAAAAAATAAGTTTTTGTGCCAACATAGCTAGCAATGATCCAAAGAATTAAGCATACTCCTAAAAAATGGTGAAATGTCCTTGCACATATGATCCAACGAAATAACATTATCAAATCTACCTAATTAGGTTTTATTCAATACTTCGAAAGTAATGCCTTCAATTTTTTGACCTCACTGTAAGTCCTAAAATTTACTGTGAGATTTTGAGAGAGAAGGGATTATTAGTAATATTTTCCCTTCCTCAAAACTCAATTAAAACAAGGTGAAAAAATAAATAATTGGCGATAAAAGGGCATACCATTGCACAAACACACAGCCACTACATCAGTTAGTTTTGAAGGCTTATTCTATCAGCCTAATGTCTCAATTGCATACTAGAAATATGAGAGAGAGAGAGAGAGAGAGTACATACCCAATGGTTAGAGAAGGGAATGATGGAGGACACAGTGGTCGTGGTGGCAGCTGGGGTAACAACAAGGTGGATGAGTTTTGTTCGCGATGGTTTTGTTGCTCCCATGGCGCTCTCTCAGCCAGTATCTTCTCATTTTCCTTCAGCTATTGATCCCAGAAAAAGAAAAAAAAAAAAAAACTTATTCAAGACTCTTGAATCAAGAGTTGCCAAACAAGCCATAATGCAGTGGCTATAAATACAACAATCAAAGAGAGTTTTACTACCTTCTTTGCTAGTAGGTTGTTTTGCTCTTGTAATGACTTTTGCTGTCACAATTAAACAACACCAATGTGAGTTGAGCCAGTATATCAAACATGTACTTAAGCGTGAGCAACTCGCAATCAATCTAGTACTCATCGCGACCAACTTATGCACCGTAGCTATAAAGACAACCATATTACTTGAGTTCACGATGAACTCCATTAATGTCCATTTGGACAGTTGTGGATTTCAAATGTCTTAGCAAAGGAGTAAGTTTAATAGTTGTGAAACTAGAATAGGAAATGGACTAGAGGTAGAAGATATGTAACATTCTTTTTTTTTTTTGATCGGCATAAGATATGTAACAGTATTGGAAATTTTGTTTTCTTCTTTTGCCAGAACCGTATGAACATGAAGGACTTCGAATATATATTCCTACTAAGTAGTCATTTCAATGCTACCTCTATATGTGTTGTGTTAAATCCCTCTATTTGGAATCCACATATATCCAAACAAACGCTTTACTCGTTTGACATCGACTTGAATGATAAAAAAGCAAAGTCGAAATTTTGTGTGCGCATCGTAATATTTCAAGCTAAGTTTGAACAACTTACTAGTCAACTTGGCTTTGACTCAACGAGGGTTAGTCTAAAATGGAGCAGAGAAAATGAGAAAGCAAAAGGGAGGATGGATACTGGTGATCGATCAACAAGCAAAGAAAATGTTGGTGTAGAATCCGGGACCTTCGAAATATGAAAAGTATGATGAACTTGCTTCGGAGCGTGTTATTCGATATGATTGCTCAGTATTAGCTAATGTTGCTTTACTAAGAACGAGTGGTATGTGTGTTAGTGATAAAAAGCTTATGATGAAATTTGCAAGTTTTGGCCAAGAAGACAAAAACCAAGTAGCTCAGAATAGGTTTGATAAACCAACAAAAAGAGTGAATTATGCAGAGTCTAGTAAAGAATGGGGAGCGAAGAAATGGGTGGTCAAAATAGCAGCATGTGCTACAAAGATAATCATGTGCTCAGGTGT
>JABCMJ010021651.1:0-11082 GCA_014822125.1 Arbutus unedo | reverse complement strand
CGTATTTCTGAGTCAAAGTCAATTTATTTTTCTAAACGCATCTTCTTCGAAATTGGCTTTAGAGGGTGACTTGCCACACCCAAACTTCATGTCAAGTGACGACTCTGAATTTTAAATAAGTCCCAGCTGTTAAACAATTCTCCCCTTTCGTCGAATCATTATTCGCGAGGGGGGCCGAGGAAATTTCCGAGCGCGACACGAAGATCAGCGATCAGGCAGTGAGTTTAAGTCACCAAGGCCTACCTAATAAAATAGTTTGGAGATTTTCCAACAGTAACCATTTATGTTATCCCAAAGGCAACAAAGAGGAGATGAATTGGGTTACTAAGTAAAAGTTACCGATTTAAAACTAAGCTAGGATTTTTATCAAACACCTTGAGTACAATAAGTAAATGAGATAAGAGAGAAAAGAAAGACTTACAGTGGTTCGACAATTCGTTGATTTGAATAACTAGTCCGCTTCTCCAAGAATCTCTTAGTTGTGATGCCGATTACAATCACTAGCTTTCTCGTGGAGCTAGTGAACCGCTACAAGCTTGATCTCTTGATCTTTACTAAAGTGATTCCTACTTTGGTTTTATCTCTCTATGCGTGTTTATCTTCCAAACACTCATGCTTCGATGTACGTATTGTATACGTAAAAAATCAAATTGATCGGAGATTAGTATCTACCTAAACGATGCATAATTGTCACAAGAGAATTGAACAATCAAGCATGAGTGTTAATCCTCTCCTTCATATCAGGTAAAATGATATTCGCTTCAGTTTTACTTAATGAATCAAATAGTGCATTTTGTAGACCTCAATGTATGTATCACATATGTAAAAATAAGATTGATCAGAAATTAGTATCTATCTAAACGATGCATAACTGCCACAAGAGAACTAAACCATCAAACACTGTTAGTCCACCACTTCTCTTATAACCAATACAATTTATCAAGTCTTTATCGATAACCGATCAACTAGATTTTTAGCAAGAATGATAAACACATTTATACTTGCAAAATAAACTGCTTGAATCGTCACGTAAAATAATGATAAACTCATTTTATGTCACATAATGAGAAATATTACGTTAGAGAGTCTGATTTGGTAAACACAAATACTTATAAGCACTCATATATTTACGCGCACACTTAATTTATACAGAGGTCGAAACGCATTTATTATATTAATAGTTGTACGTAGTAGTTTTGCTATTAAAGCATCAATTAATGGCACCCCCAATGCTACATAAAGAGACTAATTAGGCTTCGTAATCACGAAATGACCCCTAGGAAAATAACAAGCAGAAGACCCCACAAACATCATACTTTGCTTGTTAAAGAATTCGAATCCCCTCAAATAATTCAAAATAGTAGAGTAATTGAAGAAAAAAACAAGGGCTGTTGAACTCGCCTCCTGGTCTCCTGCCTAATAATGGCGCGTGTCATACACACTTCTCAAGAATATCGACACTACTTGATGGACACAAGTAGAATACAATCAACTACAAACTTGAAATTTAACAAAAAATAAAAAACTTGATCAATTTTAGGGTTTTGAAAATTGGTAAATCGATGCGAGTATCAGATACTATGTCGTCAAAGTAAATTCGTCACCTACATTGGTGTTGACAGGTACCTTGAACGATTGGTTTCAGTATACAGTGGTTATCGACGAGCAGATGTAACACTTCAATCTACTTGACAAGTGAATAAAAAATTGCGTTAAACTCTCAAAATCCGTATGTAGAAATGAGGGGAGAGCCAGCTTATTTATAGGTGAACCGATAATCGATCAGAGAGGCACAATGGCAATTCGAAGAGGCATTGTGTGGCTGTTCGAAAGAGAAGTGATGTGTCACGACCCATTTTGATGAGGCGAAGATCAACAACTTGCTAGTGAATTTAAGTCGCCAAGGCCTACCTAATAAAAAAGTTTGGGAATTTTCTAACCATAACCATTTCTGTTATCCCAAAGGCAGCCAAGAGGAGGAGTGAATTGGGTTACTAAGTACAAGTTACCGGTTAAAAATTAAGTTAAAAATTTTATCAAACACCTTAAGTACAATAAGTAAATGAGATAAGAGAAAAAAATAAAGATTTACTGTGGTTCGACAATTTGTTAATTTGAATAATTAGTCCGCTTCTCCAAGAATCTCTTAGTTGTGAAGCCGATCAGAACCTCTAGCTTTCTCGAGGAGCTAGTGAACCGCTACAAGTTTGATCTCTTTATCTTTACCAAAGTGATTTCTACTTTGATTCTATTTCTCTGCAAGTGTTTATCTTCCAAATACTCAATCAATGGGTTACAATAGTTTGTGTATGAAAAAGTATAGCTCAATACAAAGTGATTGCTGCTCTTGAGTAGATGCGAAAGTAAAAGTGCTATTTTTAATGAATTCAAGAGAGAGAGAGAGAGAGAGAGAGAGAGAGAGAGTTGAAATTGATGAAGGCTCTTGAATGCTTGATTGATAGCTCTTGGATAGTTAGTGTGTATTCATAAATGCACCAAGGTAAGTTTTAAATACCCTTCTACTCGATTATTCGTTGGAGGTAGTTGAGAACTCATATAATATATTTTTATTCGTTGATCCGAAAGCTATCAACAGAAATTTTTCTTGACTGGTTGTCTAGCCGGACGATCGCCCGGTCTACCTGTGAACAATACAAGCTACGGATGTTTGAAATTATAATACTTTTTTCATTTTGAACTTTTCTACAACGTTTTAAAAAAATGAGAAAAAATCTCATATTTATGAGCTAGATACATAATTCATATATATCTAGAGTAATCAACAACAACAACAACAACAACAACAAGGCAATAGACTTTGCCACCAAGATTTGGGGTTCTAGTTGGTCTAAAAATGTTCATGTTCAAAACATTGTTACGCTGTTAGAGTGAATTCTTAAGAATATCAAAGTTTTGGAAAGAGAAAGGGGAGTTAGGATTTGAGGATATTCTGTCCGAAGGTTCACCAAATTCAGTCTTTGATTCTATACTGAGTTTTTTGTTTGAGGTAGGGTTCTTTACTTACCAACCTAGAGGATTTCAATTTCATATTTAATTTTTGTTTCTGTACTAGCATGCATGATCTAGGGTCTTAGGTCGATCAAGGATTGAAAAATTCGAAAGTTGCAAGTGCTAGAAAAATAAGACTCGCTTGAGCAAGCTATTGGTCGCCCAAGCGACCTTGTAGATTCCAGAGCATTGTCTGATTTCCAGAGAGGTTGGCTTTTTTTTAGAATTTGAATTTTAGTAACTTGCTCGAGTGAGCTCGACCGCTCGAGCGACCTGCCCAAAAATTTAAAATTTATAAAATTTTGATCTGTTTATCGGGATCTTATTCTAATACTGTAAACTTGTCTATACATCATGTACACACTGCACATGCATCCACAACACTTGACTTATGTCCACGGCTCTCCGTGGGATCTCGTGCGAACCGTTAGACCTTAATTCACAATACTTGACTTTACTTGAGTATGAATGATGTGATTCGAAGATGTTAAATTTGCGTGATCTGTTATTTGTTGAAGGTTGTTGCTCATGTTGAGTATGGCCATCGCGCTACTTGAGAAGTTTTTGATGTTATAGGCGTTATATTGTTGATTTTATCCTATAAATGTTAAGCGTTTGATATTTAGACAACTTTCTGAACATGATTGTACTTGGAAAATTGTGGGGGAAAACCTAAAAGTTAACAATAGAGACACCGTTTCGAATGCCGCATGTAACAAGAAAGCGGATGGTGTTAGGTGAATATTATAATGCAGTGACAATGTGTAGAGGCAAGTAGTGACTGTAAATGAAAAGATGATAACTTGTTAATGGTGCCCATCCTGGCAAGTGTTGTGTCAGGCAATGATCTGTTATTGTGATTTGATTTTTGGACTTTAACTGGAAGGTGGGTGTAGTCGGTTGGAGGTTTGTTGTTATTCATGGAAGGACCTAAACTAAGAGATGGATGTATTCAGTTGGAGGTGATTTTGTGACCATTTGTGAGTGCAGCTCTAAACCTTGAGGGAGTGACAACTAGTATCTTGGGCATCATTGAGACGATAAAGGGAAGGGTCTAATATTTATTAGTAATTGACCTGGTAAAACCACGTTAACGGTCGTATCTAGTTAGGGTGAGGTAGTTATTGACTTGAGTGGATAATAGAAGGTCCCTTTCTTGCTAGACTAGTATTCTAGTTGAGTACATAACCCTAGACTGTAGCCCCTTGATAGGTAAGGACTTGTCAATATTAATTAAGTGTCCTATGTTAGATAGTTGGGTAGAAGACGGAGTTTCTCTGTAGAATTCCTAGAAACATAATAAACGGAAGTGTAATGAACCTATTACCCAAGTGGCAACTCAAGAGGGGGGGGGTGAATTGGGTTTATGAAAAATATTTGCTAATAAAAATTATGCGAAAACAAGCCAATATAAACTAAATTAGATGCTACAACAAACAATATAATATGATAAACAACAAGTAAATAAATAAGTAAGGAAGAGAGTACGCAAACAATGTATAATGATTCGATCTGAGCGTGTCTACTGCTCAACCTAGTCCACTCCTTAGGAGTCACTAATCTACTAGAAACTTGAATGACTTTGAGTGTCGCACAAACTCTTATACCCTTTTCTTTCGGTTAGTTTTTTCGATGAGCTAACCGAACTATCAAGTTTTTTTCTCAAATTTGTTTCTTTAAGGTTTACAACTCACAAATCTCACAAAAAAATAACTGATATAGATTGGTGAAGAAGACTAACACACTTTGTCTTCAATAGTACAATAGAGAAGAAGATGAATAGTAACAATGAGATACAATATGTGAACTCTCTTCTTCCTTCTAAATATCTCACTCAAGAATAAATACGATTTAAATCAAAGTGAGAAGAATTCAAAATTTTCAGAGGATGGCATTTAGTTGCTTGAGAATAAGTTGGGTCAAATTTTTTTTTTTTTTCTTCTAATGAGCAACCAAGGGTTTATAAAATCCTAAAAATCAAAATTGAATCTCCAAGGAGTCTCAATCAAATCATAATCAATTCAATCAATCTTTTAACCTTTCATAAATATAAAATTGAACGTTTATAACTCATAAAGAAAGATTGAATCAAATCAAAACTCTGCAAAAAATAAGTTAGAAAAATTTCGAACAAAACAGCAACTGGTGGATCTCACGATGGTGCTGGTTGACCACATGACTTGGCCGGTTGACCACCTGCTCGATTAACCGCGACTTGTATATTTTACTTCCTGTGACCTGTATTCAATCCAGATTGCAATGAAACTTTACAAGAACACCATTCAACATGTAATACATCAAAATATATGAGAAAAACTATTTTCAAAATGTATTACATGATAAATGCATACTTGGTGAATTTTGTCAACCGACGACATATATAATAAGTTTCAAACTCAATCCACTTTTGTCAAATTACTGTCTTCAATCTAGGCAATATCAACAACATAATCAATGAGATATTTCTCACGATGGCATATTCTGATCAAGGCTATCTTTCATGAACCATTGCATAGGAACATAATAACATATTATCATAATGAATCATGCTTCAAATTACACAACCACTAATGAGAGTTTAGATCATGACATTAGATTTTCAATGACATATGTTGTTCTCAAAAATTCAATTTTAATTTCTATTTTATAAAAAGCATAATCAAAACATAATTAAGTGAATATTTAACATGATAGCATTATTTTCAATAATCTCCCCTTTTTTATGATGACACATATATGCATGGATATAAAATAAATTAGATCAATGTACACATCTCTTGAAAAATATGCTCCTCCTCAATGTATGCATTATAGAGTGAATAAACGTGATATCAAGTGACGCATGAGCATAGCATATTTAAAACTAATGTCTATCAATATCGTACTTAGTTCTTCAATAATAAGCAATGCTTCAATAAAACCAATGATACATTGACAATGTATTAAGACAATATTTAGAATATGTTTCAATCAATCTCATCTAACACGGATATCATTCATAAAATTATTAAGCCAAGATGAATCATATTTCAAAACAAGTATGCCATATATATGAAAAACAATATTAATCATAAGTAAACAAGAGTACCACAAAGATAAGACTCTCTCTTAACTCTCTATCGCTCCCATAATAACTTTATTGCTCCCATATCTCTTCTACTTGAATATCTCTCCCCTGTGAAATCATAAAAAATAATGTAGGCGTACGGGGAATCATTGCTCAGGTATAAATGGTTTGCCCGGTTGACCACAGGGTATTGCCGATTGACCATAACTTGGTCGAGATGATAAAATATGTTACGTTAAAGACTTGTAACGTTGTACAAATGATATCTAAATGAAATGTATGAGTATTTTTAAATATATCATGATATAATATACTCATTTTTAATGTTATTACACGCCATATTAAATCCTGTAAAATTCTTGAAAATTTAGTCAAAAAATAGTCAACTATTCTAAGTTCTCGACATATAAAGTTGAATTAATCTTTGTTCAAGGGTTTTGTAAATATATCCGCCAATTGCTTGTTGATATTTATAAAGTCAAGAACATCTCCCTTTTGAACATGATCTCTTATTGAATGATATCAAATCTTAAGTGTATTTTGTTCTAGAATGTTGAATAAGATTTTTAGTAAGATTTATTGCATTAGTGTTGTCACATCGAATTGGAATATGATCATAATATAATTTAAAACCTCCAATTTATGTTTGATCCATAGTAACTGTGCACAAGGTAAGGTAATTGAATTTCCAACTGCTATATGTTATGCTTTAGCAGTGGATAAGGTAATTGAATTTTGCTTCTTGTTGGACCATGATACTAATATAGCACATCCTAGGAATTTATATATGCCACTCGTGCTCTTACAATCGATCTTACTATCTGTATAGTCAGCACCGGAATATCCAATAAGAGCAAAAATCATGTCCCTAGGGTAGAATAACCCTAATTTGGGAGTTCCAGAGATATACCTAAGGATACGCTTAACAATGACTAGGTGTGACACCTTAGGGCTAGATTGAAAACATGCACAAAAACATACACTAAATATTATATCAAGTCTATTAGCAGTAAGATAAAGCAATGACTCTATCATACCTCGATATAGTTTAGTATCTATTGTTTTACTATTTTCATCTTTATCAAGTTTGGTTGCATGATTCATTGGAGTCTTTATTGTTTTGCAGTCTTCCATTTTGAATTGCTTTAGCAATTCCTTCATGTACTTGGCTTGATTTATAAAGATACCTTCCTTTGATTGTTTGATTTGAAGGCTAAGGAAGAAATTTAGTTTGCTCATCATGCTCATTTCAAACTCTCTTTGCATTTTTTCAAAAAAGTCCTTGCAAAGAGATTCATTAGTACCACTGAATATAATGTTGTCAATATATATTTGCATGATAAACATGTCATAGTTTTTAATTTTGATGAAAAATGTTGTATCGATTGTTCCTCCAGAAAAATCATTCTCAATGAGAAAGTTGCTTAGCCTATCATACAATGTACGTGGAGCTTATTTTAATTCATATAGTACTTTTGTAAGTTTGTAAACTTGATCAAGAAATGCATGATTTTTAAAATCTAGAGGTTGTTTGACATAAATTTCCTCTTGAATGAAACTGTTTAAGTAAATATTTTTAACATCCATTTGAAAATAGTTTAAAACCTTTAAAATATGCGTATGCTAATAATATGCAAATTGTGAGTGAGTTATAGTTATGAGTATTGATTGTTTTGTAATCGCACAATGATTAGTATAGTGATATGATTACTTTTTGTGATTTTTACCCTTTTAGATATTTTTCACGTATATCTACGTCTCGTGTGTTTGTTTATATTTATGCTTGTATTAATTCTTGCATATTCGATAGTTTGTCCAATTTATCTTTTTTCAGTAGTGTTGAATTTACAATTTGTTAGTTGTGATTAATAAATGTAACAACAAAATAATACAAGCTTAGTAATTAGAGACGAACTTCGAAAGACACAATGCTCGAGTTTGGTAGTAAAAGAGATAATAGAGGCATACTTAATCATCCGATGAGGCTACACTTATTTTCATCCTCTATAATATGATATTGGATTCAACTGTATTAACTAATATGAATTTAAAATGCGAGATTAATGTCGAATTTCGTCTTACTTTAGTTCTATTTTTTACAATTTTAAGATAATTTTAAAGAATTATATGTTTTGTTATTATATATTTGGCATCATGTTACGACATATCCGCTAGTACATGGATGAAATATAAAGATCTAAAATTAAGAGTTAAATAGAAATGCTATTTGTAATGAGCAAGAGCCTGAATCCCCCATAGAGATCCAGGTGTCGCGTGGGCCCCTCCTCTGTTTTGTTGACAAATTACACTTCCTTCCTTTCTTCTCTCCCTCAGCAGTCAATTGTAATTTTTTTTACCATAATTCGATAATTCTTTATCAAAATATTCCAATAACATGGTATTAATTTTAAATAATTTTCTAAGTATACGATAAATTTTTAATATTTTCGATAATAAAATTCGGAAAACACGATTGAAATGAATTCGAATGAGCGGTATCGATTATTTTTTTCGCTTGAAAGTTGAATGTATTAAGACATGTGATAAATTTGAATATGTTTGAGAAATTTAAGAGATTTTTAACTTTGTTTTATAAATCAAGAAAAAAATAACAATAAAATATAAATCAACAAATACCTTATCATAATTTAACAATATTGTATCAAAATATTCCAAGCTCGTGATTAATTTTGAAATATTTTTTTAAGTAAATAATAAATTTTTAGTATTTTTTTTACAGTAAAATTCGAAAAACACGACCGGAAGAGGTTTGAATGGGTTGTGTCAGTCATTTTTTTCTTTCCAAAGTTGGGCGTATTAAGACATGTAATGAATTTGAATATTTTTTAATAATTTAAGAGATTTTTAACTTTGTTTTGTAAATCAACAAAAAATAACAATAAAATATAAATCAATAAATATCTTACCATAATTCAACGTTCATTTATTAAAATATTCTAAACTCATAGTTAATCCCAAAATAAGTTTTTAAGTAAATAATAAATTTTTAATATTTTTTCGACAATAAAATTTGAAAAGAACGACTGAAGGGGTTTGAATAAGCGGTGTTAATCTTTTTTAGTATTTTTATTTTTATTGTTATTTTTCTTTTTTTGGTTTCTAAAACAAAGTTAAAAATTACTTAAATTACTCAAAAATATTCAAATTCATCACATGTTTTAATGCGCCCAACTTTAGAGAGAAAAAAAGTGATAGACACTGCTCATTTAAGCTCCTTTCGGTCATACTTTTCGAATTTTATTATTGAGAAAATATTAAAAATTTACAATTTACTTAAAAATTATTTCAGAATTAACCGTAGACTCGGAATATTTTGATACAAGATTGTTGAATTATGGTAAGATATTTGTTGATTTATATTTTATTTTTGTTGATTTATAAAACAAAGTAAAAAAAATATCATAAATATTCAAATTCATCACATGTCTTAATACGTCCAACTTTGGAAAGAAAAAAGTGATTGACACCGCTCATTCGAATCTAATTCAGTCGTGCTTTCTGAATTTATTATAAAAAAATACTAAAAATTTACCGTTTACTTAAATAATTATTTTAGAATTAGCTATGGGCTCAGAATATTTTATACAAAATTGTTGAATTATGGTAAGGTATTTATTAATTTATATTTTATTGTTATTTTTTAATTTATAAAACAAAGTAAAAAATCTCTTAAATTACTAAAAAATATTTAAATTCATCACATGTCTTAATACGCCAAACTTTCAAGAGAAACAAGTGACCAACACCGTTTATTCGAACCCCTTTCGATCGTGCTTTCCGAATTTTATTGTTGAAAAATACTAAAAATTTACTGTTTACTTAGAAAAAAAATTAAAATTAAACTTGAGCTCAGAATATTTTGATAAAGAATTATTGAATTATGATAAAGTATGGTAAAAAAATAATGAATTATGGTAAAGAATTTACGGTTGACTGTTGAGGGAGAGAAGAGATGAAGAAAGTGTAATTTGTCAACAAAACAACATTTTTGAGATGGGGCCAACCTGCCACCTGGATCTCGGTGGGAGATTCAGGCTCTTGCTCATTACAAATAGTATTTTTGAGAGTTAAAAGTCTTGGCTCCCAAAAAACTAACCATGAAATTTCGATGGTTAGTTTTCTGGGAGCCCAACACTCATCTACAATAAATTATGCTACTCTCAAAGTAATGCTAAGTTACAAACTCATTTTTACATTAATGTTTATAATATAGTATGATACGCTCCACATTTCTTCCATTTAGAAGTTCATCCATGGGATATATTTAACTATGACTATAACTACGAGTTTTTAGACTTAATAAATTATTCTTTTAGACAAATGATATTTGTGGTGTTTGGTAAAAATTTTAGTTTTTCATTAATTTTTTAGTAGTAATCATTTGTTTTAATAGGAGAAATTATAAAAATATAAATCAAAGGTAAAAAACATTTAGTAAAGGCGAATAAAACAAATTTTCAAATTTTTTCATCACAAATAAATTTTTAAGTTTTGATTATAATTTTTTATTTTTAAATTTCACTTTTCAAGATGAATGATAAGCTAAAAAAATTCTATACAAGTTTTGATTGAATTTGACCTGACATTTCTTTAGGTTATTATTTTGGTCTTTATTTGAACTATTTGTAATTTTTTATTTTATGTCAAATTTTTGTGTATTACTGATTTGTCTCAACTAAAAATTTAATATATATATATATATATATATATATATTAACCAACTTTTTAAAAGTTCAAAAAAAGAAAAGACTGCAAACATATCTATATGTTTGAATTATATTTGTCTTTGGTGAGTATTTTTAATTTTTGGACATAGTAATTAATTTTTAAATTGTTATCGTCAAAATAAATTAATAATTCATGAAAATTAAATGAAAAATTAACAAATATAAAATAAATTTGAATAAAAACAAAAAGTAATACAATTTTTGCAAAAAAATAACTATGTTATAATAAAAAATAGGGTAAAATGCACTGACCTCCCC
>JABCMJ010021647.1:0-12389 GCA_014822125.1 Arbutus unedo | reverse complement strand
AAACAGAAAATTTAGCCCTTCTCTAACATTTTTCGTGCTCCTATATGTTTTCCACAAGATATCCTGAAACCAGCCCTTGCCACAGTGCACCCTATGAGTACATGAAATAAAATCTCACTTTTTTTAGGACCCAATAGGTCAAGAAAACTAATGTGGAGGATATAGACTGCATTCTAAGCAAAACTATGAAACCACACTCCGTATATATAAGAATTGGAATCAGCAGTCCCTTTCCAACAACTACTTGGAATGCAGTGTCCACCAAAATTAATTTCTTTTTACAAAATGCCAAGAGGATACCCAGAAAGCAACCCCCAAACAAAAATGGCAAGCACCCGAACTAGTATCCTTGTATTACATTCCCTCGTACAAAATCTCATTTATGTACTGTCAGAATACTACACTGTAGATAGGATGCCACCATTCAATCACCCGCAGAGGGAACACCGTTGAACAAACAGTAAAAAAGCTGTGAGGTTGCTCGATACCGCAAACACCATGTCAACGGTAGCTTCCTCCGGTCCTTTCAAAATAAATTTGCATTTGTACAGAGCAATTCGCAGCTTTAGTGGTTACCCTAGTTGTATATCTTCACTGCCTTCTCAAATGTGTGACGATTCTGAAAAATAGGATCGTGACGTCAAAATCAAGAAAATGGATCAATGGACTGCAAAAGTTTAAGAAGCTTCCAAGAGTTCTGACTTATGAGTTATGATAAAAAGCAAAATTAATAACTTGGAAAAGTTAAAAAAGAAAAAGAAAAAAAGCAACGGAACACAACACTTCTGCAGAATATACAAGCAAAAAGTTGGCCTCCTGATGTCTCAATTCAGATTATGTTATTTACCAGCTGTTGTAGTTACAATTTTGTTGACAGATAAAAACTAGTGAAAAACAATCAATTGATAAGGCACGATTACCTGATTAGATGCATAAGCCCTTTTAGGAGTATTATCAGAATGCTCCAGTCCCAGATACTGATCCCAAGCACCATAAACATCTCTTCTCTGCAGAAAGATGATTCATATAACAATCAAATAAAGTTCGATATCACTAACTGTAGGAAAATAGGAAAGGAAAAGAAATACACACATGGAACCGGCCAGAGACTACATCAGTGTCTTCGAGATACTCTGGTCGACCTAGTGAAAGGAAGGCAATTTTCCACTGGCCACGGGAAATTACAAAGAAAGCAAGTTTTCAGCAGAAGGAATTCAACTAAAGAGACTGATAGCATCACATTACTACATAGCATAGCGAGAACATGAAACCATCTAGCATTCACTTTGACACTTCGAGTAGATGTACCTTAGCAAATTCCTCATCTGGAACCTGCAATTTCTTCTGTATTCGGACTTTGACCTCAGCTAAAGTCTCGCCTTCATGGATGACCAAGAAAAAAGGCTCCCCAAAGTTCTGAATCTGCTGCTAAACAAGGAGAAATTTATTACTAAGAAAAACAAAATCTTATGGGTCTGTTAGTGCTCGCCAATAGTATCAACAAAATGCAGAGATACAAAGAAGTAGAGGATATAATGTCCATGGTGCCTAATGTGAGAAGTTTGTTTACAAATTAGTTACCATCTGATTTTGAGCAGTCTCTTTGGTGAAGTGGTATACATGAATCAACCGATCATGAGGACCAAGGTTTTTCTCTTCTTCCGGAACCTGCAATAGTGTTGAAACATAAGCTGGTAACGATATAACTTAACCTACTTTGACATGACTTCAAATGCCCCCTTTTTTAATCAAAACCAAATTTGCATAATAGACAAGTTTGCAAGGTTCTTTTTATGAAAATAAACTCTCTTCATTTAGCACAATTCCTTGATGCCACTACAGTAGAAAATCCTATCGCTTAAATAGAAGGTCAAAACCATTAGACTGGGAAACCCTTTCAGCATAAATAAGTGGTGACCCCCTCAAACCCAAGGTCGACAAATAGTAACAAACCAACACTATAAAAGAACTTTAGATAACGAATTAGTAATCAGTTGCAAACAAATAGAACCAATGGTTGCAGGGGCAGGAAAAGGGGGTTAGGAATTAAATGGCCCTAAACTAGCAAAATGTATAGATAAGAAGGCATGCTCAATGTTAACCTATATTTTTCTAAACAAACACTTTTTCTTTGTTTTGGTTTGCATCTCTTTGCTAAATGCTAAGAGGGGTTGGCTATATTTTTCTAAACAAACATTCGTTCATTGTTTTGGTTTCCAACTTTTTTGGTTGAGAGGGGGTTGGATTTTGCGGTATGAAACAATGAATTATAGAAAATTTTAACTGATTGCACAGGTAAAACAGATGTTTCAACTGAATTAACCAATTCGAGGTTCAGAGTCCATTAGAAAAATGAAGCCAGAGGCAGTCAGGTACACCCTACACAGGCATGATGTCTGACACCAACAATACTCGAACACTCCTAAAAGCATGTCTGAAACTTCTTCAATGTGTCATGAATCCAATAAATGTATTCATAATATCAGGCGCTTTACCGACACCACGGCAACACATCTTGAACTTTCCGAACACACCACGGGCTGCTTCTTACGGATCCTAGTAACGAAGAAATGACCCAGCTTAGCGATCAAGAAGTAACGATAGTGAGCCATTTGCATTCTTCTGGACGCAGGCTATCTACACCACATATGTTTTGAAACGCCCATAAATATCACGTGCTAAATGCTCTACAACTGTTTTGCAGTATTTACAATGCAGTTGTCACATCAATCAAATGTTGATGGACCTGCCTTTTTATTTAGCTAGTATTGTGATACATATAGTTCAAAATCCAAGAATAAATACCCTCTATATGACAATATGACATATATCCTAAAGCCATAAATACATAAACTTTTAGAGTGTAACAGGCATGTTGTGCTCTGCATTTTCATAAAATCATTTCTAGCTCCGAATCTCTGCTACTTAATCTTGTGACGCTGAAGCACAAAACTAATATGCATCCAGATGTGTGTGAAACAGAGGGGGCGGAGAGAGAGAGAGAGAGAGAGAGAACCTCTTCTGCTCGTAATGTCCAATACTGATCATTTATGTTTTCAATCTTCTCATTGACAGGAAAAATCTGCAAGTAAATTAAGGCCAAATTACATGCCAGAAAAACCAGGGTAGACTTAAAGATGCATCAAAAAGTGAGAAACTGAAGTTACGTCAAGTCAGATCAAAGAGAACTTAAAAGGGTTAAAGCTGTCCCTTCCTCAAAGTGATAGAAGTTCAGTTTATGGCAAGTACAGTATATTGATTGTCTGGGAAACAATCAGCCATTGAAGTATTAGAGAAAATGCTTCAGATTACAAGTCATATAGGATATGTCAAATAAAGTCAATAGTTCTAGTTTAATTGCATTTGGATTCATCCCAGCAAAACAGAGGAATAAAAAAAGGACCAATAATGGCCATGCAATGATGAAGCTAAACCTTATAAATCTTGTGGTAAAAAACTTCAAGCAATCTGAGTTCTGCATCCGGATGAGACAACTCAACCTGTTCAAAGAATGCAACTGGAATAAGTACAAGCAAACACATCTAAGTGACATCAAATGAGTAGGACTACTATATCGTCAATATATTTTCAACAAATATCCGATGTAATAAGCTATTACTCAAAAATCAATGTCCCATGAATTACCTTTGTCTTAAGCTCATTAATAACATCACCCACAGTGCTTTGTTTTGGCAGTCTAATGGTATGAATTGACACCTTAACAATAGACAACGAGAATTTTGGTTAGCAAAATAAAATGGTAACGTAATAAAATGAAAAGGATTGTTCTGATACTCACTTCCTCTTTTGTAGCATGGTGAAAAGCTACTTTAAGTGTTTTCAAACCTTGTAATTCTGGTAGAGGTATGTCCAATACTTCATAGTACAATATATCAGAAGTCTGTCAAAATTCAACAAAAGTTTAAAATTCAAGGTTCTTGCACTGAATAATACACAGGATCCAGTCACAAATTACCTGATTGTAATGGACCAGCATGTCTGCCAAACGGTCCACCCCCCGGTACTTAATAGGCTGGGGTTTTGGTTGCTGAGAGTAACAATTATGAGATGTAAGCCTGATTTTTGATGGATCCTCCAACTCCAGATGGCGAGCTACTCGTTCCACAACATCATCATATGTATGAAGCTTTGACCTTGTCATTCATCGTTTGTGTAAGTAAGAAATGGAAAGCAAAACAAAAAGATAAACGATTGTGGTTAAATACTTCAGATTGTTGCACTTACAACTCTAGGTGGAAATCATCCTCCCTTGGCTTTTCCAGGGCTCGAAAGTGAACCACCTGCAAAAGAGGACACGAGTACCACAAGATATAAACATGATTCTGATGCTTTAGGTTGGTTAGAAAAGAACAATAAATAAGCACACATAACTGGCATGTTTTACTGAACGAGATAATGGTTTCATTGTAGTCTCTACCGTAAGGGGTAAAAGTATCATATAGTGATACACGGGGTTGAAATGAAGTTCAGCCTAATTACAAGGACAAAATGTGATTTACTCAAATAAACGAAGCTTGAATCCCACCGAGATCTCAACATAACAAAAGTTCTGCAGGATTTAAAAGAAAAATACCTGGCGATTGTGTACATATTCCAAAAATGCAGGAACATCTTGATAGCGGAATTGCTCCATACTTTCAACTGGAAGAGTTTTTTGAAAACAAACTATATCCCCATCTTCAAGCTACACGAAAGCAATATATGTCAATAGCAAACACCTCTATTTACTAGAGCAGTGCAATCATGATAACATGTACCTGGCTAGATCGGAATGTGAATTTCCTGTCAATGGGTTCACACATGACGTGGGGCTCAAACTTTATCTCCTGAACAGAACAGTGTGTGACTTAAGGTGCTTTCAAAAACGACACTGCAGGAAATGTAACTTCGATGCACAAGGATAGCCAGAGTAATGCAAAGCATGGAATGAAGGGCAGGTGAAGACTGAGAATTTCAAGCAGGCCCAACGTGAGAATGGAATTCTTGTAACTAGCTTTCGGTTTCAAACCGAATTCATGTAGCTAGCTTTTGGTTTAAATTTTGCTGCATATCTTGTTTGATGATTAAATTTATAAAATACAAGATATAAAGACATTTCTTAGATAATGCAACCCTTTCCCAGACCGTGCAGTAGCGAATGCCCAGTGTACAGGGCAGCCCTTTTTCTAATGAAAATTCTTCGATAAAGCACACAGGGCAATATTCTAGCAATATTGGAATGGTCGTAATCAGTTGTTGCTAACAATTAGTTCCATATATAGATATGGACCTCCTCAAAAAAACATGTGGTGCTTTGTGGTTAGATAGCCCTAGTTTCTTCCTTGAGTGATCATTTTTTCTTCCTCTTGTTTTAATTGAATCCCAAAACCATTCCTTTGCAGTTCGCAGCATTGTTTGAAGCTTCCTACAGCTGCCCCACACCACCAAGAGGCAGACTTGCATGCAATTCACTACAAACATCTAAACAAACTTCTATTACCACATAACCCNNNNAACCCCCCCCCCCCCCCCCCCCCTCTTTCCTCTTCCCCCAAACAAAAGAAAGAACTTTTCTTTCTTGACAATTCAGGTCGAATAAGCTTGATGGAACTGCACATGCGAGGAGCTGAGGGAGAGAGTCCATGCATCCATGCGGACTGCCATCATACTTTGTTCAGTGTTTAACAAATAACATGCCATTCTAACAAGGATTAGGCGTGATATTTCAAAAGAAATAAATGTGTGGTAAACAAAAACCTCGTAAAGGCCAATCTTTCCATCAGAAACATAGCCAGCCATTTCATTCAGATTCATTAAGATCAATAATAGTGTACAGTTCTAACAATAATTAGGAAGTGATATGACAAAAGCAATAACTGTGTGATGGAAAGCAAACCTCATAAAGGTCAATCTCTTCATCTGGAGCATAGCCAGCCATTTCATTTAGTTTTGTTAAGATCTCCATTGGCTTACTAGTAGCCTTCACGAAAAGTCTCCCAACATAACTGGGAAAAGGGAGACAGAAGTATCGGTCAAATTATGTGTAACCCCAACATAACAATCGAAATAAAGTGACTAAATGATTACCGTAGCTCTTCTTTCTCAGGATCATAAAGCTTGAAAAAAAGTAAAATATCATCTCTTGTCTTGTCAGGAGGAGGAATAGGCCGTAAATCCTGAATGATAAAGCAGAGGATCGGTAAAACCAGAGAAAGGATAATTTGGAGCTATAAAACCTATATTAGCAAGAGAACATTACCAGTCCAAGCTCCACTTCTAGGAACAGCTTTAGTTCTGCATTGTTAACTTTATTGGATACCTCCCTCAACTGTCCCACCTACAAAGAATGCAAGGCAAAATGGAGTTGAGAGAATTCTCCCTGGTGAATCCAATAGGTATCAGCATGAACCTCTAATGTCTAGTTCTACTAGCCAAAATAACAAGGACTGCAGAAATTATCGCAGCGGTATAACAAATAGGGAAACCATAAAAAGATCTTTACGCAACCAAAATATATTAAGCGGACATAGTTCAACAATACATCGTGCATTAGTATCTGTGTTCACACTTTTTGGAAGATTTCACCACAAGTTCCATAGATGGTATTCATGTAATTTATTTCAGCAAATTAAAAGAAACAAGAAATCTTGAGCCATTCAACAACCACACGCTGTCTTCAAATATGACACACAAATAAAACAATAGATAAAACCGTCGTGAATTATCCTGCTCAGCCGCTCCCTAGTGGAAAGATCTTCAACAAAGAATAATTTGAATCAAATGTCATTCATCATATACTACCAATTGAGTGAAAATATATCAAGATGAGCATAATTAGGTTTTGGGGATGTGCATAAAAGGTCAGATCAAGAGAGAAGTTGGTCCCTAGAGAGCGAAATGTCCTATAATCACAGGTCTCAAACCATAATGCATATCTAGCATTTGTTTGTTTGAAGGGTCTTGCTAACCACTGTCTAATGGACAGTGGATAATATACACATCAAGACAAACAAACACGGATATCAATACACATTTTACGAATCTATGCATATTCACGAATATCAGTACACAGTTTACAGATATCGATACACTTTTTACACATTATCCACCGCCTAATGGGCGGTGGTTAGAATTCTCCTTGTTTGAAATATAGGAGAGAAGATAATTACTGTTTGTGTTTCCTCTACATGCGTTAAAGGTCGATTAGGACGATATGTATGGTTTTGACGCTTTGCCCACAGCCAAAAACGCTGAAATTGCACAGGTACACCAAATTCTTTAGCAACCTCCTCCTGCACGCAGATTCACAATTAGCCACAGGCACACAAACGTGTATTGCAACTCTATCTTTATAACATGAAAACTACGTAATAATACAAACTAAGGAATAACATTCTGACGATGGAACAAGGGTAGCACTCATGTAATAAAGCAACTAATACTAAAGCCACAAGTATAAATAGTTATGGTACATAAACTGGTGAAGCAGTGCAATCAATAAAAAAGATATTACGGTGCTGGGATGAGAACGTTGAGATGGAGGAGTGGTGACACTTCACGAGATAGAGTTAGATACAAAAACTATTAGTGGAATGTTAGGGCCGTAGGGGCAACGGTAGAAGATGAGATGGGAGAAAATAAATTAAGGTAATTTCAACATATATGTTGTAGATCAGCCAATGCAATCGTTAGAGGGAGTGATATGGCTACTAAGGGAAGAGGTAGACCAAAATTGAATTTAGAGGCGGTAATTCAAAGGATCTATAATTTTTTAATATCACGGAACACGATGCCCTCGATAGAGCTCAATGGTAATCGGATTCATGTAGACAACCCCAATGGGACTTGAGGCTCAATTTTGGTTTGGTTTGGGATGGATGGGGACTAGTATATAATAACAGAAGCTAACGGGGGCTATTAAAAGCATTGAAGGTGCAAACTGAAATGTGTAGATCCATAAAACAAGTATTTTTGCACGCTGATATCTGCCAATTCAGAAGAGAGACAGAAACAAATATGGAAACTTCAAGTAGCATGTTGTTAGGTCTTGCGTAGTTAGGATTGTGTTGCTTGATTTTGGCTTTTCTTAGTATATTCCTCTTTCGTAGGATTATCTGATCTTTCTCACAAATTTTTTTCCCATGAACACGTACTGCTATTGCTAGAGAGAAAACATTATAACTCCATACAAATAGACTTAGTACTTTGAAAAGGTCAAAAGGCGTCTGCTTTTGAATCCGGAAACTTCTAACTTTGTCATGATCCACGAGATCAAAATATATATCCCTTCCAATCTGCTCTACAAGGTCTTCGTCGCGTGCAACCTAAATGCATCACGTAACTCTTCAGTAAGGCATCAAATTAAACAGTAATTCCACAAATTAGGCTGTTAGAAATAAGGTTGATAGCAGCGACCTTAATAATAGTATAAAGGTGAGCCTCAGCCTTTTCCTTTTTCTTGACGTCTTTTTCCTCTTGCTCTCTCTTCAACCTTTCCTGGGACGTGCCATTAAATGTGTCCAAGCCAAGTTAGATAAATAAAATTGAGTTTATGTAATGCAAGCATCTTACCCTAAGATGTTCGGCGATATCTTTCTCATCCACATTACAAACTATTTTGTCCTTGTCACTTTCACGTATGTATACCAACATGTACGCATTTGAGTACTTCGTGAATTTGAAGGGAGTATTATTGAAGCCAGGGTTTGTCTGAGGCAACTGTCATAATAAAAGCAGGAAAATAAAAGGTTAGGAACAAAAAGTTAAGCAATATTTGCAAATTCGCGATAAGAATAACAAGATGGGCAAATTATCACCTCTTCTTCACCACCATACTGCTCCTCCAAAGCCCTCTTTATATCTTCTTTTGTCACGCGTTCATCATCAAATTTATACCTGGACAGCAAATCAGACTTTACTGTACATGAAGAAACTGCAGCAGATGAAATGGTCGACTAAAGTGATGTAAGGTGCTAATTTATTCTCTAAGTATCCATGTATGCTTCACATTTTAATAAATCTCTAAAAAAAACACTCAAAACACCGTTTTGGATAATGTATGGCTATTAGGAATCAAGAAGAATGCAAAATTGACCAGGTTCCTAAGATGAGAGAAAATTCGCTGTACAATAGATGTCTACAAAGATATCAGAGTATGGAAAACAATAGAAGCAATAAGCTACCCACCAATTAGCTGGTCTCAAATTCCTATTCAAACCATTGATCTTTACAAGCACAACTTGCTAAAGTTCTCGGGAACAAAAAAATCTTGCTTAGACCCAAAAAAGGAGATTCAAGAATTCAAGCTGAAGTGTGGAATCAGGTGCACCACTGCTCAGATTCCACGTGGAAAGTTGTGCAACCAATGGATGGAACTTTCTCATGCACTATATTCCAAACGCCAAAGACTAGGAACCGTGAGTACTCTATTGCCAGCACCGAAGCTACTTTTTAACCATGAATTAGCAACTAAGCCTTGGGGAATTGTACAGATGCCAGATAACCTCTTTGTAGGGACACACATGCAGAAGATAGA
Source organism: Arbutus unedo (assembly GCA_014822125.1). Taxonomy (NCBI): domain Eukaryota; kingdom Viridiplantae; phylum Streptophyta; class Magnoliopsida; order Ericales; family Ericaceae; genus Arbutus; species Arbutus unedo. Next base: position 2,854 of record JABCMJ010021647.1, on the reverse strand, counting down.
AAACTGTAATAGAGAGTTCTTTATCATTCGAAATCTGCTTTTCCAACCAGACGAACCAAAAGCATGCTAGTGTAAAATAAGCATGCTGTATTCGTACAGCAGTTACTTATTCAGGAAAAAGCATGCTGGTGTAAAATAAAAGGATTAATGCCAGCAACTAATTAGCTAAGATCGACTGACAGTTACCTAAGAGCTTACCTATAGTTGATCACAAACATAGATAAAGGTTTACATGAACAGGCTATGTGTGTGTGTGCATCTGAAAAGTGAATGCATACCATTGATCAGTAAGAGTTGGCCTTATAAAGGCATAATAATGTCCACCATGCACCCCACCGCTGTGGACTAAAACGCTGCAAACAAACACAAATTCGTTAAAGAGAAACAAAGTTCAGGGGTTCATAGACAAATACAGAATACATAAAAATATAAAATGAATAGAGTACATATGTGATAAAGTATGGATATGTATGCCGCATGTTGACTTCTTCCTTTTGGCTAAACGGAAGTATCAACGAGAAAAACCATGCATGCGTGAAAGAAGACCAACAAAAACCCCTCCCTATGTGAAGGAGCCTACAATTTTCCAAAAAGAAAAGGAAAGCTCTCCTTAAGCTAAAAAAACTAAGGACATTGTGAACATCCCTGTAAGTTTATTCACTGGGGCCTCACGTCAGTTGTTTAGTACTGGAAATGGATAAAGCACACTACGTGACGTCTTTTCCTATTTTCCCTTCACCATCAAGACGATATGGAGGAAATTACAATCATCTTCACTTAAAGCAATCAAATGAAGTATAGGGCATTAAGTTCCAACCGACCTTAAAAGTCTTAAGGCTCTAAATGAGAGTCATGTCAGAGTCGAATTGCACAACCGTTTTCTTATGTGCTGACACGTCCAAGGGTAAAGAAATCTCTACATACGCCATGCATAAGCATTGAAATCTAAATATGCATGATGGCAATGTATGAATAGTGCAAAATGATTCTTAGTCCGTCACCTAGACAGTAATCACAGACCTGATGATTATACACACAAGGAAAGCTCTGAAGCTTTAATTCAGATGTTAAACACGTCTAATAAATATTCTCAGGTAACCAGAATAAAACAATGCCTCATGGTGCTCATGAAAAGTCCGGTCCCACGAATTTGCCACAAGTCTTTGGATGAAAAGAGTCTCAACCTAGGGCATGTACACATGTATTATAGTTCAACCTTGTTGAAAGACAAACATGCCAACTTTTCAATCAGAACTGCATAACAAGGACAATAACTATTACTTATGCAAGGTACGTATGTAATTACCCAAGGGGAAGAAAAGAAGTAAAACCGCTATCAAGTCAAGCTAGGTTATTTACTGACTATAAACTAGATCGTAGTACTACCTGTGAAGTGTGTAAAGGTTTCGGATGCTCCTATTCGCATCGGGTGACAAGTATTTTCCATCCTCTCGGTCAAGATCAAGTTGCAGAGGGAACTCATACCGGTCATTAATCTGTAGAACGAGAGCAAAAAACCAATAGTACAAAGGAGCAACTAAATCCACCATTGGAAGTTCCATATTTGCGAAAAAGGTCTTTAGCCATCATCTAAAGCCAATGCAAAGATGATTCCCAATTTGTTAAATCAAACATTTAGTATCTTTGAATTTGTACCCAAAAAACTGAAAATGCAGTGATTCACGAAGTAAAAATAAGTAAACCATTGTATAAGAGCGTGACCAAACATAGCTCAGTAATTCTAAGTAAATTTATTATATTGTGCAGTTATAAGTACATTTCACTAAAAGTGAATTCAGATGAGAGGCTGCACATATTAAATCTATTCAAACAAGGTAGCTCAAATGGAATGAAACTAGTATATACCATCAAAAATCTAAAGGATAAGCGGAATGCAACTTCATAGTAAGTGAAAAACATGTAAAGACAGTAAAAAATTTCTGTGTTATATTCACAAATAACAGCACGTTTGGCATAGTTCAATCAGGCCCAAACTGATGACTTCCACCACCTCAACGTGACACTCTACTGCTGATTATAGCCCTTCCCTGCCTCCATCAAGAATAGAACAGATAAATCTACAGAAAGGATCGAAAAACTTGACACCGCTATTCTTGAACTTGGAGCAGGCCTGATTTCTATAAGTGCCTTCTAAGATAGTTCTATCATCAATGCACTGTTGACAAATTTGATTGCTTCAGTTTGGATTGAGCAATTCAAGCTCAGTTATCTGTTCAAACTTTCTCATTGGTATTCAGTCAACAATCAACATGACATGATTTTTTTCTCTCACAATAGGCACCAACTGCTGCTTTGTTTAGTCCAACTATGCCCCTTTTGGAACATTATTTGTATTCCATACAGCAGTATAAATAAGAATGATTTTCCATTAAAAAAGTAAGTGTACTAACTATTCACCATAAGAATGTCACAACATAAACACATGCAAGCATGTGTGTGCACCGATAAAACACAGATACTCTGAAAATGGAGTCCCACAAGTATCCAACACGTATCACATACAGATATTGTGCTCGACACGGCCCAATACTTACTGGATAAGGAAAATAAGTATCCCACACTTCTATTAATTTTGTTTGATTGTTCTAAACACGCCACTTATATGGGAAAGACAACCTGGATACTTTGGGAGACGTTGAGGCCACAATACAACTCATAAAAGACCTTAGCGGGGTCGAATGGTACATATTCATTTTATTGTAAACCACACATACTACCCATGGAACCCATCATTTCCTTTTCAAACGGTCAGAAGCTCTAGGTGTTTCACTGAGAGACTTTCAATCCTGGCAATGAAGAATACATTCTCAGGAAAAATCAAGCTTCCACTATG
>JABCMJ010021645.1:0-26228 GCA_014822125.1 Arbutus unedo | reverse complement strand
TTTTCAAATCAAAACCTTGTAGAGGTTTAAGAATTATGTGTGCCAATGATGATTGTCTACACGCAGGAAAAAATCCTACAAAACTTTCAATTGATTTCAAAATAATAATTAATTTGATAAAATGATATCAGAAATTAAGAATTTTATGCGAGGATTGATCTATCTTGAATCACGGTTCGATCTTTCACCTTCGAACCGAATCTTGAGAGGATTAGCTATTCATAGTTTCAATAGAATCCATGGAAAATAAACGAATTGAGATGAATAAGATGAAGAACTTGAAAAGAAAAATAATAACTTTCAATAAATAAATCTCACAATCTTTGCTAACCAATCTTGTAATCAAAGTAAAGCTCTATCTAAAATTTGACTACAAAAAGATAATCTCTAATCTTAACCAAAGTCTTATTAAATAGATCTCCTAACTAACAGAAAGATAAAGATAACACTTAAAAGAATTTTTATCCCAAAAAATATGAAAAATTCCGTATGCACCCTATTACCGGTAATATATGTTCGTTTGCGGTAATTCCAGCTTTTCTTCAAATTCGGGCAGTGCACTCTATTACTGGTAATTGCATTGCTATTACCAGTAATTACAAGTTTTGTCTCATTTTTCTCTTCTTCAGCAAATTCAAACAGTACACTCTATTACCGGTAATTCAATGTATAGTCTTAAAATCTCCAAAAGTCAATGTCTTCTACTACCGGTAGTACTGCATTCACTACTGGTCATTCTTGACTTTTTTCTTCCAATTTCTTGACTTGATTTCCGTTTAAATCCCGAACCTCATAAATCTCTGTAAAATATCTTATTTGCACACTAACAATCAAAACACGCGTTAAATGATAAAATCACATAAAATGCAATTTATAGACAATAAACGCATGCAAGTCAAACGGTTTTGACGAGAAATAAATACACTTTTGAGCGCGACCAGTAACGATCAACCCCTTTTGGATTGACGCAGTTAAAGGAGAATACGATAAGTAGTCATGCGTGTCAATTCAAAAATGGTCGATCATTATCTTTAGAAAAATCAAGGGGTGCATTAGGACAATTAGAAAATGAAGATTGTTAAGTGAAATCGAGTGATAGATGAAGAGAATTTTGTGTAAATTACCCTTATTTTTATGGCATGTTCACACCTCTAATTTTTAATTTTTATTTATTTATTCATGGCACTTAAGCATACATATCTCAAAAATATTTAGTGCATCATGAATAACTTGGATTGATGGATATGTTATATGTTTCTCACATAACATGAAGTTGAGTTGCGTTGAAGAAGTTTTTTTAGGATTTTTTTAGGTTCTGCCCGATAGTCAGATCAAAAGAGATGATAGCTTTTCGAAAGATAATAACCACGACTCGACTGTCTCAACCTGTTATTTAGTTGTGACAAGATTGTCTTTAGGATACTCAAAGTCCTTGTTACCTAGCATTGAATACCAAAATAATACAGTACCCTGATTCATGACATTCAATAGAACAATACAAAACTACCATTACCCCAATGCATGCATGATATCTATTTTAACAAAACAAAGATACTAATAAACGAAAAGAAAGTAAGTATCAACTTAAAATTTTAATAACATTATGAATCCTCTAATGCTCCCGTACATTATGTTCTCGTTCAATGTGTCTCAATACATCATGTTCTCATACACTATATTTCACATGCCACTTACGACACGACTGAAGACAAAACACGACTCAAAATATCCCCATGCTCATCAATCCTTCGCAATCTATCATTTTAACCTCATCACCATACTAAGTATCACAATTCCTAGGTATTCTTTTATCAAGTAAAACACAACACATAAGTCTCATGCAAATCCATCAAGTGTGAAAATTAAAAGATAATATCACAATAAATAATTTGCTAAACATACTTATCTTTGAATTGTCAAATTGCATCGATTTATGAGTCTAATGAGAAGACATACCAATTCTTACCCAAAGTTTATTGAATTTGACCTAGTGATAGTTCAAGATGTTATAAACAACTTTTAAGCATTAACACCAAGTCCAAATTTGACTTTAAATGGGATAAAAAAGAGACATAAAGCAAGGTGTTCAATCTGTCACAGTATATTAACATTGCGATTTCCGAATATCTAATTGTTGGAATTGGCCCATTTAAGTGTTCGAACGTAACTAAGATATGTACCTATGCCCACGTAAAAATTGGGCTAAAAAAGAGGTCTCAAACGTTCAAGTAATACTTGAGAATATGACTTTTGGAAATTGTCTTTGATCCAATTTAGTTATGCTCGATTTTAGGCAATCTCGGTATTTTGGCCAAAACTTTTACTCCAAACTATGATCAAAGAGTGTGATATATGAAACTTTTAAAAAATTTGAAGAGCTATAACTTTGTAGTTACATACTTTTCCTTATTCGGTATCGACGTATTGTGAAAACATGAGCAGTGTCGACAATGTAAAAATTGACTTTGTTTTTGTATCAAAACAAGTTTTCTCGATTTTTGTTGTCCATGTTCAGATTGGGCCGAACACTAATTATATTTTGCAATTATATACGGCTCTTACTATCTAGATCATGCATGTAGTTTGGCTAAACTAATCATCAAAATGCAAAGTTCCCAAATAACAAATATGTCTCTAATAAAATGCGTTGACGGGTTAGGATTCAGGGACATTTTCGTAAATTTCTCTTTAAGTCAAAACCAAACCCTGCATTTAACGCGGTCAACATCCGTTTAAACAATTTAGTCCAATAAATTAATTTCTACAAGAGACAATATATTACAATAATACAATAACAACGTTAGGCCAAATATAACATAATTTCATGTTTATTACATGGGATAAAAAAACATATTTTATTAACTACTCCATGATATTTGTTTTTCTTCCATTTATCTACGTGGACATCTTTAATGTAAATTGTTATTTAAATTCACTTTCTAATATTTCTTCAGACCGTAAATAAAGTTTCAATATTCAAATAGAATTTTTGTCCAAATAAAAAACAGTAGTTATCATGCACGTGTTTTTAAAAACGAGAAAATGTTTAAGAACATAATTTTTTATATAGAGATTTGGATATAGATGTATCAAAAATTGTTCGATACATATAATGTTCATATTATTTTAAAACTTCACATGTATCGAATAATTCCAAATATATTTGCATTTGCACAGTGAATCTATTTATTGAAACTGTATACGTAGACGTCACAAACATACCTTGCGGGTAATCAGCCAAATCACACATGACAATCAGCCACGTGTCCGGTATTGCCAGGTTTGGTATCGTACACCCCACCGTACCTCAGAGAAGCTCTTCACTTTCTCTTGGAACAAACACCGTCTACGCTTTACTGATGCAGAGAGAACCAAGAAAGAAGCTTGAATAAAAGGGGATACTACACTCCTGTAGCGCACGTTAACGAAAGTCGCCCCCACAGGCGCATTTTAGCACACGTAAGCAATGGCCTTCACCTGTGTCTACGGTTCTTCCTCGCTGTCTCTCTCTCTATCTCTACCCTTATCCTGCGCGGCAGTCCTAACTCGCTCGCGCTCTCTCTCTTCTCTAGGGTTAGGGTTGGAGTCTTTTCTCTCTCCCTATTCATTGCCCGGAATAAATTTGTATCTCCCAATGCTCTGTAGATACTTAGGGTTTCAGTCATTGGGGTTCTCTTCTCCTTATGGACGCCAAGGCAAAGTCGAAGAGCTCGTTCTCGTACTCGAATCTCTTCAATCTTGAGGTATTTGACATGGGTTTTCGCTCTTGTAAATTGGGTTGCTCTGGTTTTCTTCAGTTGACATGTCTTCTTTTATCAGTAGATTAAATTTATGGTGTATAAAGTTGAAGGCTTGTTCCGTTATTCTGCAATTTTTTTGCTTATTTTTTCGTAGTATTTGAATTGGGTATGTTGAATTATGTGTTTTTTTTTGTCTCCTAAAACCTTTGAGTGATTTTTGTTTTCTATTTTTCTTTTTGGGTGTGTTGTAGTCTTTGATGAACTTTCAACTACCACAACAAGATGATGATTTTGATTATTATGGGAATAGTAGTCAGGATGAGAGCAGAGGTAGCCAAGGTAGGCACTTTGTTTCTTAACAGTTGTCACTGTTTTTTCAATCTTTCTATTTGTTTGGTTTTCTATTTCACTGACCAATTTGGATTGTACAATTTTGTAATATCTCCCATTTGATCTTCCAGCGTTGTGATTTCAGTTTTTGGTTGTTTCAGTAACTTGATGATCTGAGCTAGTTAAGTCCTAACTTATGTGTGCCAATTTTTTGTCGGTTACACATAGGTGGAGCCATGGGTGACCGCAGTAATGGGATCATGTCGAAGAGGGACTTGATTTTGGCCAAGAAGAACAGGCAGAACACATATGGCAGTGAGGATGAAGAGGACAGCAGTTATGGCGTCCGTATTACAGAGGAGCGTTATAGGACAATGCTTGGAGAGCATATTCAGAAGTACAAGAGGAGGCCCAGTAATTCCTCTGCGACTCCATTATCTACCCGAATTGGGATTCCTGTCCTCAAAACTAACTCCAAGGTTCAAAAATCTGAAACAACATCAGATTTTCTCAACAATGGTAGTCCTCAGAAGCTGGGAAACTATAACAAAGTAGATTTTGCACTGGAATATGGCACCGATAGGTTTCTTTCTTGCCTGAAATCTTGTATGAATGCTGAAATATCTAAAAAACTAGTTTTCCTTGACACCTGACTCTTGGATTTTTGTTTGCAATTGTATAAATATGAATAACACTTTGCAGATCTATTTATGAGCCTGCTTACCTGGATATTGGGGATGGGATCACTTATAGGATACCCCCACCTTATGAAAAGCTGGCAGCATCACTGAACTTGCCGGGTATGTCAGATATCCGAGTAGAGGAATTTTATCTTAAGGGCACACTTGATCTGGGGTCATTGGCTGCAATGATGGCAAATGATAAGAGGTTTGGGCCCCGAAGCCTGGCAGGAATGGGTGAGCCCAGGACCCAATACGAATCACTTCAGGCTAGATTGAAAGCCATGTCAACTAGTAACTCAGGTCAGAAGTTTAATCTAAAAGTAAGTGACATTGGGCTGGATTCATCTTCCATTCCCGAGGGAGCAGCTGGAGGAATAAGGCGGACTATCTTGTCAGAGGGTGGTGTTTTGCAGGTTTACTATGTGAAGGTGTTGGAGAAAGGTGATACATATGAGGTCAGTCCTTTCTTTGTGCTTAAAGCATCATGTTTTATATTTGGAGTTGGGTTGGCTTGTTTTCTTATTTAGTTATATTGATCTGACTGCAGATCATTGAACGAAGTTTACCTAAGAGGCAAAAGGTGAAGAAAGACCCTTCTATGATTGAGAAGGAAGAAATGGATAAGATCGGGAAATATTGGGTTAACATTGTAAGAAAAGACATACCGAAACACCATAGGATTTTCACGAACTTCCATAGAAAGCAACTAGCTGATGCGAAGAGGTTCTCGGAGACCTGCCAAAGAGAGGTAAATATAGTCTTATCCGGAGTCTATTTAGCTTACCGATCATGTTTTCATTGTAATCGATTTGGAACAGAGATTTTACCCTCTGATTTAAGGCTACTGACTATATAGTTGGTATGAGTAATTTTTCATGTTTATTGTATACCTAATTCTTTGGATTTCTTCTTCTATTCTGCAAGCTTATCGGTGCTCTCTCTTTTCCAGGTGAAAATGAAGGTGAGTAGATCACTTAAATTGATGAGAGGGGCTGCAATTCGCACAAGGAAACTGGCTAGAGATATGGTGTTGTTCTGGAAGAGAGTCGATAAGGAGATGGTACTCTCCTTTTTCCTTTTTAAATTGTATTCAGTAGGACTTACGTTTTGAAAGAATCTTCTAGGTCCATGCATATGTTCGTTCTGTTGTATATTACCTGGTTTATTATTTTCTATGGTCCGTGGTGTTATTACGTGGTGGCTTATTTCCCGCAGATGAGGCAATGTTAGCCCCAACAAGTTACTTAACTTTATGATCATATGTGTGTAAAAAAAGGAGTTATGTGTTTTTTTGAATGCATTGCCTCCATATTGTCTTTCAAGCCCTTATTTGTGTATTTACCTCTTTAGGGACGTGATGTGATCTCAATTGGTAACCATGAGCTCTATTCCGAAAGTTAAATGTAAAGAATATTTTAGTAGGGTGTAAGTATCTGGATGATTTTCATCTGGGGTGATTACGAAGAGTACTTATTTTCATCCACTTGCATAAGAACCAAGAGAAGTACTTGTTTATTTTAATTGGGATTGTAGATACTGTGGCCCATTTTTTCATTTTCTTTCTTCATGGATCTCCGTATTTGTCACTTTCTTGCCATCATACACTATCGTAACCTCTGCTGTTGAACTCAACCTGGACTTCCAGAGCACCTTTTTTTTGGTGGGTCTTGGATTTTCCTTCGTGAGATGGCTAGACGTAAGGAACATACTAGTTTGAAGAGATTAGTTTGAAGTTTTGTTTATCGGCAAAAGAATAATGTTTCTGATGGTAAACAGAACTGAATCACAAAATCAAGGAGGACAGGAAGGGAATACATGCCACCTAGGTTTGCACCCATTTCCTAGAAATCATCATGTGCCCTCTGAACCCAAGATTTGTAACATAAGCAAGATGATAACCTTCCTCCAGACTAACCAAAAATTCCTAAAACAAACCCAAGAAATGCCTGTTATTTCAGTAATGAAAATTCATCTCCAATTCCATTACCAATTTACTCCTGCAATAACGGTTGTGAAATTGTACAACTCTAAATTTGATTACATTCGTCAGAAGTATGTGACCCTTCTTTTTGCAGGCAGAAGTGAGGAAAAGAGAGGAAAGAGAAGCTGCAGAAGCTTTAAAACGTGAACAGGAGCTCCGTGAAGCAAAGAGGCAACAACAGAGGCTCAATTTCCTGTTGTCACAAACAGAACTCTACAGTCATTTTATGCAAAACAAGGCTGCTTCACAGCCCTCTGGAGTGTTGCCTGTGGGTGATGACACATTGAATGACCCTGAAATGCTTTTGAGTTCTTTAGAAGCTAAGCCCGGAGAGGAAGAAGATCCCGAAGAGGCTGAATTGAAAAAGGAGGCACTTAGAGCTGCTCAAGATGCAGTTTCCAAGCAAAAAAAACTAACTAGTACTTTTGATACTGAATGTTCAAAGCTGCGACATGCTGCTGATTTGGAGGTCCCTCAGGAGGATGCTTCATTTGCAGGATCTACTAACATAGATCTGTTGCATCCGTAAGTTTCCCTGCTTCTGCTGCCTCACTATTTTGTGTGTGATACTATTAAGATGTGGGAAGCATTTCAACAATGACAATGTCAGAAAAAATGTGAAAGATCAAAAAAATAATAATAATAAATTGCTGAAGTAAGTGTCATGGGGTAAAATAACTAGAAAAACTATAATTTCCATCATTTGGTTTACCAGGGAACATAAATTTATGTGCTCATGTATTCTATGGTTGAAATTGAATGAAAGACATGTTGTATATCTGATTAATAGAATTGAGGCTATCGCGAAATATACCGTCTAATTGGGGATCCTGCCATTTTTCTTAGGGAAACTCATAACATAGATGGTGATCAGAATTTTTTTTTCAAAAACTTAACAGGGTTCATCCTGTATAACTACAAAAGTATCCACAATTTTTTCGGGTAGTAGTCCCCTGCATTTCATTGTTTTCTTCTGTTAGTATACTGAATTTTTCCATTGCAATGCTGTCAGATCGACCATGCCTGTAAAATCATCAGTGGAGACTCCAGAATTATTTAAAGGTACCCTCAAAGAGTATCAGCTAAAAGGTCTTCAATGGCTGGTAAATTGTTATGAGCAGGTATTTGGACAGTGAATGGGCTAGCTAGTTTCACTTTGTAAATACTCGCATATACTTCTACATGGCTATTAACTTTAGCTGGTCGGTTGTGTTTTAGGGTTTAAATGGTATACTTGCTGATGAAATGGGCCTGGGAAAGACTATTCAAGCCATGGCTTTCTTGGCTCATTTGGCCGAAGTAAGTTCTTATTTGGTTACACCCTCCATCCCACAGTCTTAGTCCAGTTAGTCTTTTTGGGAGAGAGAATTTTCAAGGGGACATTCGATAAACGTGTCAACTTTAAATTTGAAGAAAGCATTAATTTTCCATATTTGACCCTTTCATAGTCACTATAAAATATATTTGAGTATTTGGAATTATAAGGGATATTTTGAGATATTCAATATCTTTTGCTTTTACTTTTCTTAGAGGACTTGCATTTGGGAACATCTCAATTCTGAATGGACTAACAATGTGGGAGGGAGTGAGTATATTTATATCTGGAAAGTTTCTAATATTGCGGATTGTTTATGCTAGGACATTTCTTATAGTGATTTGGATTGGTTATGCCATACAGGAAAAGAATATATGGGGGCCTTTTCTTGTTGTTGCACCCGCTTCTGTCTTGAACAACTGGGCTGATGAAATTGGTCGGTTCTGCCCTGACTTGAAAACTCTTCCATATTGGGGTGGGCTTCAAGAACGGACGATACTTCGTAAAAACATTAACCCGAAGCGTCTCTATCGCCGGTAATTGTCTGCTGTTATGTGTTCATTCCCTTTCGTTTGAAAGGGAATTTCTTTTTTGTTTCCCTTCCCCGGTTAGACGAGTAAATGATGTCTTTTGACATTTTCAATTCTCAGGGTAACAGTCTAATTGCATAGTGCTTGACAGAAGTGCCTCCCAAAATATTGAATAGTGGCACCAACTCTGGTGCATAAAATCGTTTTTGAATCATCTGATATTATCCTTGCAAGTTGGCTCTGACATGACAGAATGTCATGGACTATTTTTGTTAATTGGAATTGGGTTAATGGCATGTTTAATAGTTCTAACAGGACTAAACAAATTGCGTCAAATTGAGGATGATTTAGAAAGGAAGGACAAGAGGATGGACTATTCTTCTTAGCCTAAGAGTTAAGAGGAAGAGACCGAAGAGACAAAAAGTGGAAAATACGGAAAGTGACAAAGAAAAGGAACTCCTGACCGTACAAAATGCGGAACCTTACCAGCTGAAATAGAATGTGGTTGGCAGTTTGTAATTTATCTTATTTCTGACCAATAGCTACTTTTCCATTGGGAAGCTTCCAAAGACTAACATGCCTTGGAACACTATCCTATCTTGAAAAAGACCCCAAATCAGAGTTGCCACTTGGATGTTCTGCTTATTGAGTCGCCTCCCTAATACTATGTTACTTGGGACCTGATGTTAAAATACTCTTCCCACTCCCTTTTATAGCCACTATGTAAGTGTTTCACAGTTGCCATGTATTGTGTTTCCATCGGATAATCAATTCCAATTTTCTTCTGTCAGGGAGGCTGGATTTCACATTCTCATCACCAGCTATCAATTGCTAGTGTCCGACGCGAAGTACTTCCAGCGCGTGAAATGGCAATACATGGTTTTGGACGAAGCTCAGGCAATCAAAAGTTCGAATAGGTTTGAAGTTACATCTTTGAGGTTACTTTGTGGTTTGTTCTAAATGGTTGATGTAAAAGAAGAATTTATCTAGGATTGCGTCTATTGCGGCCTCTACTTTGTAGTATGAATTCAGTAGTAAGCTTTTTGTTTGCCTCCCCCATTCCCAGCCAAATTAAGTAAAATAGAAAATGGTGTTTGTGAACTTCAAGCCACTCTCATCTCTTTCTTCTGTATTTTCCGTAGGTGTTCCCAGATGTATATAAATTTATTGATGATTATTTTCTGAAGTTCATGCAAACTGTGTATATGTATCTTTTTTCCTATTGCGCCCTTCTATTAATATTTTCTTTTTCTTTTTTGTTTGTTACTACACGAAGTGACCTTGTACTTCCTGTCTCCCATATCTCTAATTACTTTTGACTTGCAGTATAAGGTGGAAGACACTGCTCTGCTTTAACTGTCGAAACCGCTTGCTTCTGACTGGAACACCAATCCAGAATAACATGGCAGAATTGTGGTCCCTACTTCACTTCATTATGCCGACCTTATTTGACAGCCACGAACAGTTCAACGAGTGGTTTTCAAAAGGGTACGTTTCCTCCTGAAAGAGTAATCTGCTTCCTACTTTTTTGATCAGTGGACTAAGATTTTATCTTTATCTTGTCCAGGATTGAGAGCCATGCGGAACATGGGGGCACATTGAACGAGCATCAGCTTAATAGATTGGTGAGTAATTGTCTAGTTTCTAAAATTTATTCGTGAATATAGCTGATTTTGTTGCCATGTGAGGGAAGTTGTGATTGCATGTCCCATGCTGTTATCTAGGGAGTTGGAGTTAATTTTGTAATTTCTTTGCTTTGTTGGACGAACACAAACATGATAGGGATCCCCCTCCCTTAAGCTGATTAAAAGAGAGTCCTCCTCACCGAGGATCTATAGCGCGTGCACTTCGCCGAGGTCATGTCTTGGTTTAAGACATTTGGCAGACACCAACACTATCTAGACACTTGCCTGACACGTGTTTGACAGTCAAATTAAAAGTCTCCTATATTTTTCTCAATTTGTTTTCAAATTAAAAGTCTTCTGTTGACATTTACGAGGGTCTTCGTTTAGTGTGATAGATAATGGTTGGTTAAATATAAAGACACATGTTGTTTAAACATTTTTTGTTGGGAAACTTCTGAATATAGTATATGGATGAATATGGAAAACGACATATGCATATGTGATATTTTGATCTTGACTCGGGGCTTATTTTCTATTTTGCACTTATATAACAAAATACACATTAAAATTTTTAAACGTGTCCCCAAGGTGTGCTGTCCTCCAATTTTTGGAGATTTGTGGGTTGAAGTGTTTGTGTCGAGTCTGTGCCAGTGCTAAATAGCCAAGGGTTGTATTGTTTTTCTTTTTGCCTTCTTCATGTTGTGGAATCCATTGGTTTAGTTGTGGGATTAGGCACTACAAGGGAATTTCTTTTTCTGATTAATGACAATGGAATTTAAAAAGTTGGATCTTTAGCATCTCGTCACTCCTTGGCCTTTTGAGAACATTTTTGCTTCTTGTTTTTATTTCTATGACTTTTTAAACTCCCAATTTCCTGTTCAAACCACGACATCAGCTTCTCTTCTTTTATTGTTGCATACAACAGTAACATTAGTTAAGCTCTCTCTCAATCAATTTGTTTATGTGGTTATTTATCTAACAGTGTTATTTTCTTGACCCACTTGAATAATATATTATCCAAAACTATATCGCATACTTGGTGTTATTTGGTGTTTACGAGTATTTGGGTTCCGTTGATATCTCAATGGCAATCCTGATTGCATTATCTCTAGCTCCTACTCCTAGATTGCCCACAAATTGATTGTATAGCTGGATAGGGAGTAGGATTGGTAGGCTGTGTATAGTAAGATCAGGTAAGAACCTTTTAGAACCCTGTAGGATCAGAATTACAATTGTATATAGAATCACAGTCAGGATTGTCGGACTGATGGTTTTCATTTTACTTTTATTTATCTTGGTTTTCTACCGTGTTTTTTTACAAGAGGTGAACTCCATGATCAAATATCCAATCCATGGCCCTGACACAAATTTGACGTAGGATCCCGATTTTAACAACTATTGATGTAGCTTTTCACTGAAACATATGACAATGTTTTTTGAAGTCTTGTATGAAAATTTGAACATGTTGCTACGCACTTGATTTATCTGTTATGTAATAATTTCTCTTAATAGTTCTGATGAATCTCTATTGACACCCCCTATTTCCAGACCTAATATGACTTGTGAGGGTTAATGTGTTTGAGTGTTGTTCTCTAATTGTTATTATTGAGGAAAAAGGCATCAAATAGATGCCACCTAATAGTGGCAGCAGGACCTTGAAAACTTAGTTCAGACTGTGTAGTTCCCGTAGTTTTCTTAACTCGTGTCTTCAAAGCACCGCATAACAGATACCTAATCACACAAGATGTTTCCATTTTGATTATCTCGTCTCCTGTGAAGGGGCAAGAACTATTGGCTTGAAGCGACTGAGAACTTCCTGATTCTATCGTGTTAAAGAGAGAGTAGCGCCTGACTATGCAAGTAAACCTCGGATAGATATCTTCAATTACTCTGTCTCTCTCTCACACACACAGCATATGTGGATTCTAGGGACTTTGTTATTTTTTCTATTACCACTAACTTTTCATACTCTCTGTGACTGGTTGAGGAGGATTGCTTTTATTTTGATTATTATGATCTTGGCTTGCTGTGAAATATGAAAACTGCCACGTAGATGAGTGAAATGGCTTTGGTTTTATTAAGAACTTTTTCTGATCAATATTTGCCCTCTTTTCATTTAACAGCATGCCATTCTAAAGCCTTTCATGCTTCGGCGGGTTAAAAAAGATGTGGTTTCTGAGCTAACCACCAAAACTGAGATCACAGTGCACTGCAAGTTAAGTTCTCGGCAGCAAGCTTTCTATCAAGCAATAAAGAACAAGATATCTCTTGCTGAGTTGTTTGACAGCAACCGTGGGCATCTTAACGACATAAAAATTATGAACTTAATGAATATTGTCATTCAGCTACGGAAGGTATTTTTGTTGATCTTTTTGTGGTTCTTTTATTGGTTTGGCACATGTGTTTACATGGTAAAGCCTAACAAATATGGATCTTTTTTAGATTTTATCTGCCTTTGATTTCAAATGATTTAGACTTCATTCTCTAGTATCAATGATTATTTCTTTTTCCATATTATGGTAGGTTTGCAACCATCCTGAGTTATTTGAAAGAAATGAAGGAAGTACATACCTTTATTTTGGAGAAATTCCGAATTCTCTTTTGCCCCCACGGTTCGGGGAGTTGGAAGATGTGTACTACTCTGGAGGTCGTAATCCCATTACTTATGAGGTACTTTTCAAGCTTTTACATACAAGTTAAGTGTTGCCAGTTGATTGTACCATCTTCTTTACCTTTATGTCTCCAGAGTATTCAGATTAAGATGACAAGTAGGGGTTTTTAGTCACTGCAGCTGGAGACGCTGCATCTCTTAAATATGGATCCAGTGTTCCGTCATTCGACTGCCCATTTGAACCCATATACTAGCAAAAGTCCAATGATAGTGAGATTGAAGAACATCCAATTCGAAGGTTTTCAAAAATTAAACTTGCATTGTCGTAGGCTTAAAGACATCTGCTTTATTTCCTACTCTTGCGACTGCAATTTTGTGGATGCATATGGAGATTTGATGCTTTGCCCAATTATTTATACTCAATTTTCCAACTTTTCAGTTTGATCCCAATTAGCTGGAGTAAAGATTGATACCATGCATAGTGTCCTTGGAGACTCCAAGGACACTATGCATGGTATCAATCTTTACTCTGTGTCGGCAGCGTAACTAGAAATTGTCACTTACTTTGTTAATTTCCAATAGGCAGTTAGACTAGGAACATTAAATGGGACCAATAAAAAAGACATGAATGGTTACAGTTCAATGGATCAATAGAAGATTCCACGTTTGCTCAATTTTCATTATCAACATGGATATGTCTATTCAATGGTAATGCTTCTTTATATATGTGCAGTAACGTGCAATACAACTCTGTAGACATTTCTTCCTTTGTATTTAGGCTGAAGGTATTTCTGTATGCCTTTTGCCAGATTCCAAAACTGGTCTACCAAGAAGTTGTTCGGAGTCCCAGCACGTTTTGCTCTGCATTACATCGTGTTGTTAGCAGAGAATCATTTGACGAACATTTTAACATTTTCTCTCCAGAAAATGTTTGTCGATCGATGTTTCCAGCAGGGAGTAGCTTAAATGGGTGTCTTGCTCAAAGTGGAACATTTGGGTTTGCTCATTTGATTGATTTGTCCCCGGCAGAGGTGTCTTTTCTCGCGACTGGTTCTTTTATGGAGAGACTATTGTTTTCTATCCTTAAGTGGAATCAACAATTTCTGGATGATGTCCTCAACTTGATTATGGAAGCTGAGGATGATGATCTTGATTGTGGTCAACTTGAGAAGGAAAAAGTAAGAGCAGTCACCCGAATGTTGCTGCTGCCATCAAAATCACAGACCAGTCTATTTAGGAGGAGACTTGCCACGGGTCCTGTGGAAGCTCCATTTGAGGCTTTGGTCATGTCACATCAAGATAGATTTCTATCAAATGTTAGGCTTCTCCATTCAGCCTACAGTTCCATTCCCAGGACCAGAGCACCCCCTGTAAGTTTTTTTTTTGTGTGTGTGGTATTTCTGAAGAATTAAGGTGAGCTTAGTCTGTTTAAAGAAAAATAATAAATATGAGTTTTTCTTTCTTTTGATACATGTCTACTGGAGAAATAAAAAAAAATTGGACCGACTTTGAAAACCGTTTTCTAAAGACAATAATTAATCAAAAAATTTAACTTTGGTGTACTTTTGTATCTTTTGAACTGTATCAAATTCAGTCCTTAATTTTTTACTTGCCCTATTCTTTTTGTCAACACACTTGATAATCCCTGTAATATTGACTGGAAATTAAAAAAGACGGAAAGAAGTTTTAAAAAAAAGGCACACAAATCAGGACATACCAAACTTACTGAACATTGGTGGTGTTCTTTTATTTCATTACCATGAATTCACTAATGTCGCCATTTTTCTTTGCATGTTGGATGTGGTTGATAGATCAATGCCCAATGCTCAGATAGGAACTTTGCTTACCAAATGCTTGAAGAACTACATAACCCTTGGTCTAAGAGATTGTTAACTGGATTTGCACGCACATCCGACTTTAATGGCCCTAGAATGCCGGATTGTCCTCCTCACCATCTGATTCAAGAGATTGACTCTGAACTGCCGGTTTCGCAACCTGCCCTGCAGCTAACATACGAAATATTTGGTTCATGTCCACCCATGCAAAGCTTTGACCCTGCAAAGATGCTTACGGTAGCACTAGTTCCTCCCTTCAAGTTTTTTCATGTCTTTTATGGATGTACGGATTTTGGGCATGTTTTAGATGATACGGAAGTTCAAAATTTGAAATTTGCTCCCTTAGGACTCCGGGAAGCTTCAGACATTAGATATACTGCTGAAGCGCTTGCGGGCAGAAAATCACCGTGTTCTTCTATTTGCACAGATGACAAAAATGCTGAATATCATTGAGGTACCCCTTTTCTCTCTCTCTCTCTCTCTCTCTCTCTCTCTCTCTCTGGGGGATTTAACTAGTCAAAGGGAAGAAATTAGCTTTAGCCGAAAGCCAAAATTTGATTGCATTTGAATTACTTCTTTGGCATCTTTAGTCTCCACGAACACTTGCGTGCCTTTATGTTTTGTTTTCTGTTTTCCTTTTCGTTGTGAAAATGAACCTTATTACCTGTCATCTGGACAAACATGGAGGTTAGGTTTTTCAAAAAGTCAGTGAAGGACTGACAAATTATAGGAGGGAATTTTTTTTCCCCTTATGATAGACACCGTTGTGTAATGGCTTTTGGCAATGGAATTGGAGAAAGCTTTGGATGGAAACTATGGTCGATATTCATTATGTGTTAATTGTTAGCCCTCTGATTGACAAGATCTAAAAGTATCACGTAGGTTTTTGTTCAACCTAAGTTAAACCTAAGTTTGTTGCAAAGCTTTTGTTAAACCCAAGTTTTATTAACAGTTTTCCACGTAGCACATTGTAGTAGTCTTTGTTAAGTTAAACCAAGTGTATAAATCGATATTCATTGGAACCACTGTAGGGTAACTAGGTACTTAGCTTGGTCTTCTAAGTAAGCTAATCAAATCTTTTTTGTTCTGATGTAACTCGACAGTGATTCATAAATTTTGCAGAAGGTTCTCATAATAAGCTGAGCTTGCAAGTTATCTTGGTTTGGGTGGGGGGCATATGTATGCATCGGACTCGAAACTTTTTGCTGCCAAGATTAAATATTCCTTGGCTAAGAAGTTCCACGGAAAACATGGCCTATTAACCCAGCCCCATCAAAATAAAGCTGATGCGAGTCATATCCTCTTAGATTATATATGCCTCCACTGTTAGTTCAGTAACAAAAGCGCCGTTGCTGTTATATATTGGAACATTTTTCTTTGGTTATGTTCTGGACCAATTCTCTTCCTATTTTAACTTTTTGCTGATTCTTTCATTCCGTTGCAGGATTACATGAATTATAGGAAATATAGATACCTAAGGCTGGATGGATCCTCCACCATAATGGATCGCCGAGACATGGTCAGGGACTTCCAGCACAGGTAGGGTTTTCAAGTTCACTGTACACCTATTTTTTAGGGACATTCTTGCTTTTATTTTACTCAATTGTCTCACTGAACATTGCGAGTGGCTCTAATTAAGTTCTTTATTGACTCATTGCAGGAATGACATCTTCGTCTTTTTGCTAAGTACTAGAGCTGGTGGACTAGGCATCAACCTGACAGCTGCTGATACTGTCATTTTCTACGAGAGTGACTGGAACCCTACCTTGGATTTACAGGCAATGGATAGAGCTCATCGGCTGGGCCAGACTAAAGATGTTAGTTTCCTCATCACATATACTTTTATGGTTTTCTATTAGAACTAAATGGGTGCGAAATGGTTGGAAATCCACTTTCCACTTACGCAGCAATTGGTTAAAATATGGGGAAAAAATTCGCCATACAAATTGTGAGTCAGGATTTACTCAAGTTGGAGATCTCAACTTCCATTCATGCAAAAATTTATTTGTTTGAACATCGGGTTGGGGGTGAAGTTGAGATCCCCGAGTGACTTGTGATCTACGCAGATCTCTTTCATTTTCTCAAAATTCGTTGTAGAGGGTTCTTAAGATATCCAGTCAAAAGATTATGGCCTCTGTTCTCTCTCTCTCTCTCTCTCTCTCTCTCTCTCTCTCTCTCACACACACACACACACACACACACAACAACAACAAAAAATGCGTGCACAGAAAATTCCATTTACTCAAAGATAACCACGTTGAGAATAATATTAACTCTTGATTCTTTATCGGTAATGTTTTGTCTGCTAAATCTTTTTCCATAATATAGGTCACGGTCTATAGATTAATTTGTAAAGAGACAGTTGAAGAGAAGATTTTGCAGAGAGCGAGTCAGAAGAACACCGTGCAACAGCTTGTCATGACAGGTGGTCACGTACAGGGTGATCTCTTGGCGCCTGAGGATGTTGTTTCCTTACTTATTGATGATACCCAGTTGGAGCAAAAATTGAAAGAAATTCCACTACAGGTGGGCTTTATTTTAGTAATGGGGATTTTTTTTTGTAGTTTTCACTTATCCGAACACAGCAATTTGTTTAGGGCGGTTTCGCACCTAAAATTTATTATTCAGAATGTTTGAAGTTTTTTTCCTGGTATTTTTTTCTTATTAGGCTAGGGATAGACAAAAGAAAAGAGGTGGAACGAAAGGTATACGGGTGGATGCAGAAGGTGATGTATCTTTGGAGGATCTTACAAATGCTGGAACAGTTGGAAATGGAATTGAGGCGTCTCCTGATCCTGAGAAAGCAAAGTCTAGCAGTAAAAAGGTGTGCCAAATCTCCTTTCTCTTTATTTGTCTGATGAAACTAGCGTCTTCTAGACTTTGTTTTCTGATATTAGCTGCATCCGAATTTACTTGGGAGGCTATCTCAGGTGTTAGGATGTACTATACTCAAAGGCCATGTTTTATAAGTAGTCTTGGAGGGAGGATTGGACTATGAAGGACGTGGAACCTTTAATCTGGTGTTTGGTTGCATTTTTTTTAGGGGGAGGGGATTATTATTCTGCTCAGACTCCGAATTCCGCAAAACAGGGGCATTGGGAAACCCCGGTGGGGTGGTTCACAGTCCAATCCGGCTGTACGCTCTCCTTTTCATGTATTATCATATTCATTCCTTCTCACTCTTCAACCAAAACAAACGTATAATAATACTTACCTTCAATCACACTACCAACTTCATTGGTAATCTCTCCTCGTTAGCAATCCGAGTCCCATCCTCCCTACCAATATCCTTCAATCTATAACATGCATCAAACGAGGCCAAAGTGCGGATCCTGGCCTTCGGTTTTTAGTAGGCACGACTGCCTTTTAATCCGTTTACACACTGCAAATAGAAGAGTATAAGAAGCTGGGCTACTCGTCTGTTTGCAGGAATTAAGGCTATGTACGTCCAACCCTTTTACAAATCCTGCAATAGCGGGAACCTTGTGCACTAGCTAGCCTTTTCATTTTCTGCAAATAGAAGCAGGGCTACTCCTCTCTTATTTGATTACCATTTTTCTTGCCAAGGGCATATTTGTCTCATCATCAAGGCAGTCGTCTAAGAGAGAACTACCCAAAAACCTTAGTCTGTATTTAAATCTCCAACCATTTGTTCTTGCTTTCCAGTTAATAACATTTCGTTGGATATACTAAATCTGGAAAGATGCATTTGTTAATATTCTTGTACTGTGTGTGTTCATGTTTTGTCTGTTTGCAGAGGAAAGCTACCAATGAGACGCAGACACACATAAAGCCAAGGCCTCGAGAAGTTCCAAAAGGTGCTGATTCTTCATACCCCAACTCTAGGCCGCCACCGGGCTTCGAACTGGATGATTCCCTTCAAGACACTGATACACAACAACAGAGAGCCAAGAGGCCAAAGAGGCCAACCAAGAGTGTCAATGAAACTCTAGAACCGGCATTTACTCCTCCATCTGTTGTGTTTCATGAGAAGACCCAAAACCAACTCGTTTATGAAGCCGGTTCTGGCTTCAGAGCTGGAGCTGACGAAGATATTTCAAGGCATAGTTAAAGTTAAAACCTTTCAAAGGGTTGACAGTTCTACAATGCAGGAAAACCTTGCTTTGGCTGATCGAAAGCAGTTCCTTGTTCTATGGAGGGATATGTCATGACTTTGCGACCCTTTTTCATTAGTACCGGCAAAGAAGAGAAAAGGAAAAGAAGAAAAATTGTATGATGGTGTGTTGTACAGATTATTCATTCAAAACTTTCTTCGGCCAGTTTTGGTGGCTGTTACACTGGTAGATTTTGACATATGTATAGTTAGGACCTCTTCCCCCCAAATTATGTGGTAGAACTCGTATGAGAGCGAAGATTTTGTAAGCATAAGAAAGCTGCATTTTTTTGGATTGGGGTATTTTACGGAAAGAAATTTGAGTAGCATGATACTCTCTCTCTCTCTCTCTCTCTAACTCTCACTCACTCTCTCTGGGTGTGAAATTGTTTGCGAAGTACTTCTGTTTTGGTATTTTGTACTGCTGCTTTTAACCAACCAGATCGATAGATTTGAGCATCAACCAAATGAACCATAAAACCTGCAGGTAAATTTGTGATGGGTCCAGTTTTTTTCAGCCCAGGGTGAACACCCTCGGCTGACCGAGATCACTTTAAAATTTTATTTTGACGATTGACATCGTCTATTTTATTCAGATTAATTTTTTATGTTACACAAATAAAATTAGCTCAAAAAACAGATATTGATAAGTAATTGATCCAAAAATTTAATTTTTTAGCCTGAAAATTAAAAAATTATATGTAAAAAGTTAAATGTTTAGGTCAAGCACTTGTCAATATATTCGATTGAGTTGATTATTTTTGTAGTAACTTAAGAAATTATTTTGAATAAAATAGACAATTTTATCATCTAAGTGAAATCTTAAAATAGTCTCACATAATTGAGGGCGAATAAAATTTATTCATTCGAAGTGAATAAACTTGAACTCTATTTGTAATGAATCATAGACTCGTGAAATAGTTTTCCTTAATGTATGAGATTCCTCGGCTCTTGTGTTTTTGTTTTTTTCCTTTTGCCAATATTACAGCTTTACCGGGTTGCCCCAAAGCAGGCTTTGGGGACACTTGCGGCAGGCCGAGTTCAACTTAATTTATGCATACTGTTCCTGTAAATAAAATGACTGAAAGAAAAATCCATAAAAACATAGAAGATAGAACTTGAAAAATCGTAAAAAAATTGAATAAGTATAGTATTTGACATTATCTCCTTAAGATAGATTTCACCGAGACAAATTTCACTCATGCTATGTTGCTTAAAATTTGAATAGACATTGTCTCCCAAAATAACATAATCAAAATCTCACTACAATTAATAACCCTGGCACACCAATCATACCTTGTATTCTCGCATATGACAATCAAAATGCACAAATTAATAAATGAAAACTTAATTAAATCTCTCTCCGACAACATTAAAAATGTATTTACAAAAATAATGAAAATACATATTTATAACACATTCATGACTTTTTCAAATAATCGAGTGACAACTATCTATCCAAATATTAAGGAAGTGACAACCATCTATCTGAATAGATATCACATAAAAGACATAAACCTACAGATAATAGTTAATCTGTCAAAACTAATTAATCTTATTTGAATTTCTTCAACCAATACTAAATAAAAACTAATTGGAGTCTCATTCAGTCCTTAATGATATTGAATAAACCAAATATATGAATCTAAAATCATATTTTTCCAGCAAATGCTAAACATAACTTGCAACACTACTATACGCAAACATTGTAGTCACAGATCCAGTAGGTGCGTACGTATTTTTGCTCACAAACTAAACGGAGCTTCGACCAACCACCACCATCAAACTCCGTTTTGGGCCACCCCTTACTCTATCATTATTATAGGGGTACGGGATAAGTTATGCATAGGTACCAAATACAGTAATAGTGATTGAAACACTAAAAAAAAAGTACAAGGAATTACAGTTTAAGGGCTTGAGCATGGTGAAGAATATGGTCGTCAATGAAGGTAGCGATGAAATAGTAGGAGTGATCATAATCAGGCTGCAGCCGCAACAGAAGAGGAACCTTGGCCTTCTTGCATGCCTCCTCAAACTCGTGGGGCTTCAACTGTTCATGCAAGAATTTGTCACCCTCTCCCTGCACAAATAATACTAGTAAATTAGGCAAAACTCTCTCTCCTTCCAGTGCTAGAGTCAATTTGGACAAACTTGTCCATGGTTGAAGTGTTGGATCTGCAAAACTCCATGGAAGAGAAAACACTAACGAGATAACTGGATGACAAGTAAATATTTTGCAAATACTTGGACCCATTTTATGCCTTTTATGCACTTAACCTTTCATAAACCCTTCATCTGGTTGAAGAGTACGACATTATTCCTTGTTCCACAAGGGACCTACTCCACCGAGATGGTTTTTACAGAGAAGCCGTCCAGGATGACTTTCATATATTCTAAAAGCTCCTAGAACGATCTTCACTTTATATTATCGAAGACCGTGCTTACCTATTCAGAATTGCTAGATTAAGTAGTATGATAGAAGTAGACCAATGGATTTTCGATGGCAAAATATTCCTTCAATTCAAAAATACTTCTCTCAGAAGGCTTAAAACACCAACGGGGGTTGTTGTTAGTCCATATTTTGGTACAAGAAATCAAAAGGTTATCCCTACATACAGACCTTTCTAAAAGGAAGTGCCATAATAAACAGCTTCTTAATTCGGCCTGAGCTTTTGGGTTGCAAAATAACTTCAAAAACATCTTAAATCTGAAGGATACCGCCAAACAATAGGTGAAATAAATGAAAATATCAATTCTAGTACCATAAGTTTTGAGAACATAGCAATGATCCACTTCTGCGAATACTCAAAATGAAAAAAGCTACATGCTCGGGTCCAGACTAGATCTGTACACAAACCCTAACACATGCAGTGAGACCCACACCTTCTGTAAGGGCGTGTGTCCAGATCCGTGCAAGTAGAAGAGCTAAGATTGGAAAACAGATCTCTTACTTGATCAATTAGAATGGTGGCATGGACATCATTGAACTTTGTTATCAGGCAAGTGGCATCATACTCCTGCATAGTTGAGAATTCAAGGCCACATAAGTTCCAACCTACATGCACTTTGAGTGTGTGAATGAAATGAGTATTGTTCACTAAAGAGTTTACCTCCCATTCAGCTGTATTTCCACCCAAATAGTTCGTGAAAGCCTTCTGCCCCCAAGGGCAGTTAACCGGGTTCACAATTGGTGCAAAGGCCGAAACTGACTGGACGAAAAGCAAAACGAAAAATAGTCAAAAGGAAGGATAACAAACACCAAAATTTATAGAGTCAGACTGGAACTCAAAAGCACAGACTTGACATAGAACATAAGATATTCAGTCAAGACGTCAATCCACATCGGACAATATGGCAAGCAAAGCCTATCTTTACTGTTGCCATACTGAAATGTTCTCTTAGAAAATCCTTCTTTTTTTTTACCTTTTCCTAAAATGAGGTCACTTGGAGTCCTTTTTCTATTCCTTCTTTTCTTTGATTCGGAAAATATAGCTTCAAAACCTTTCCTTTACACAAAAAAGAAGTAAAAAATTGCAACCTAAATATGAAAAGTTATGAATTATCATAAAAACTAAAAAGCTTGAAGGCAAGGGGAGTTGCTACATAAAACATACCTTATACTTGTCCAGATTTTTCAAGTAGATAGTCAGAGCACCATGTCCACCCATAGAATGACCAAATATAGATGCCCGTGCTGTATCAAGCTGTGGAAAGTTTTCACTCAGAAGTTTTGGCAATTCCTTGACAACATAGTCATACATCTTCCAGTTCTTCCACTTGTCTTGGGTGGCATTGAGATAAAACCCAGCACCTGGTTCAATAAAGAACGAAAGTCAGTTGCAGCTTCACAAACTGTGGGCGCTGTGAGCTCGTACGTATCCCACATTTCTTGGAACTTCTAGGTATGGAAAGTTGAAGCCTGTAAACTCCATATGAGACTATATATTTTCTTCAAAATTGTTGTCAACTGAGAATCTAAAAACCGAACCACAAACGCTACATAAATATTTTCTAAAGAGTGAGTGCTGGTTGAAACCGTCCCTCATTTTGTGTAGGAACAGAAATTCAAAACTCTACACCATGGGCTATTTAATTTTCCATCATCATTACTTAAAGGATACAAAATACCCTTTATCTCTAAACTAGTCAGTGCTTCATAATGGACAAAGTGATAAAACGCCTCATCTTGAAACATCTCTCCAAGATGACAGACCCATTCTATATATCAACAGCCTTAATTACAACAAATCACACGACGACATGTGGGGATTTTGATTCCCACTACTTTTTCATGTCAGTCTCCTAGAAAATTCTGGCCAATTCAATGTAAAAGAAACAAAATATTGTTCGGCATGATGCACGACCACTCAAATATGCGATTGCATACAACTAGAAAGGGCTTTGAAAACGAAGGTTGATAACATTGTGAGACTTTAGTTGTTTCCATGTACTCAAACTCTAAAAATCTGGATGCATAGAGTAGGCTTGCATTTAATGTTTCAAATGCCCGGCTTATAATTTTTTAGGCCAGAAGGCATTCTTTCAATAGAGAAAAGCATATTTGTACACCTAAAGTGAACAACTCTCTTCTGCAATATGCATTGATCAATTCCTAGACAATGGCACTAAAAAGCAAAGGAAGTTTGACACAAGATAGGCAGATAGGGGATAAGCTGAGCTCCAGACGAAGCAGAAGAGAAATAGGTGCCATTTCACTATTGCAGGGTTTTCTTACTGAACCCAACACATTTTGGGGGACAAGTAACAGCAATCTAATCATCTAGTAAGGAAAGGCTTGACAAACAACCAGCAAAAAGAAGGGCCGAACACACAAAGACTTGACAAAAAAATGTAATCAATATTCGGAAACACCTAAAGACGTAACATTTGCAGGACTCAAAACAAAAACAATTATGGATTTCATTGGTGCATGGAAGAAAAGACTTATCAAGCTTAAATTTATAAGAGTTATGGCTCTAACTTATAGATCTCAGTATAAACAGAAAGGAAGTCATTAATAGGTAAATCTATCTTCTGTTGTGCCTAGGGACTGAAAGGTACACTGCCCTAATCACTGTAATGAGTCAGGATATCTTGTTCTTTATTATAATGCAAATAAAGCATTCACATACTTGAGGATTACGGAAAGACATGCATGTTATAAAAGAATGATTGTGACACCACATCACTGATTCAAAGAAAGCAAGTAGAGTAAACAAATAAACGTTAAATTCTTACATATCCAACCATGTGTATGTTGCTGCAATCATATATTATTCACATAATAATTTTTGCAATTGTACTGCAATCAAGCTCGTGTAATGAATTTCATCCATATAAGATTAACCGGTCAATCCCATGCACTGCCGCATTCATACTGCAAGTCTAAAAAAAAATAAAGGTGTAAATTTGTCTCACATAGTACTCACCCACACCAAAATCCCAGCTGTCTGCCTCACCTTCCACATTGAGGCCTCCTACAAAAAATTTCCAGGAAAGATACAGTCAATACAGCAGCTTCTAAAACCAAATTCGCCACGGTAAGGCGGTTGAAAACCTGATTTATTTTCTATACAATGACCCCTGAAAATATAAAGTAGCAACAGTCATTTGACAATAGGAGAAGTGAAGCCGTTAGGATCAACAAATAAGATATGCTAGCATGCCTATTGATGGTCACACACTTGCAAAAACAAGTGTAATAGCACATACCTGCATCAATATGTAGTGCATTTTTTAAACTTTTACCGCAAAATCATCATCTTATTCCAGTTCAGATACTTTATAACTAGAGGTAAATTCCCTTATAGAGGCTTATATTGATCAAACGACTAACAGACTAACAGTAGGTTGCTTACGTTGAATATTGCAGAAAGTTTTGCTACAATATGTGGCTTGTTGTTTGAACCATTGATCATACCCTCGTCCAAAGGGAGGAAAAAGGGAAGAGAGATGACAATGTAATCAATTCTTCAATTTGGAAAAGTCAATGCTGGTCTGCCAATGAGAAGATCAACATTGAACATGAGTTGGTTTAACGAGTTTGATTGCTTTTCTGAAAACCAAATTTGGGTGATATTACTTACGGAAAATGTGGGGTACTATAGCCAGATGTGTTTGTTTAAGAAATTAAAGACTCCTAACAATTTTACTTCGTGGTGTTATGGGTATTGATCTAAGGAGATCATGGATGTTTCCTCTCCCTTGTATCTTAGAGTAGATAAATCCTAAATCAGTAATGAAAATGATGAGTCTAGGCCAAGAGAAGTTGTAACCTTTCCTCCTTTCCATAGTTATAAGCTGCCACGTGACCAAACCAAATCAGTCAAGTGGAAACCATGCCATCTTTAACCCCAACTCTGTCTCTTGTTTTGGTTTTGTGCCCTTTAGGTAACAGAAAGAATATGCCTGTGACTGTTTGAGAATAGAATAGCAGAGCCTCAGGAACCATTATTGAGAGGAAGATCCTTGGCCCCTCTACATTTTTTACAGGTTCCAAACCATTTTTCAACATACGTGACAACAAGCAAGGCATAGATGGAAGAGATCAAACACATCAATAAGAACCAAGATCGACTTCCTTTCTGATAATATGGGGGAATGGACAAAATGGACAAAACATACTCACATTTCCCAGCTTGATTTTTTACTCCAGTGCCTAATTCTACGAGCTTGAGTTTTCTTACTCGCATTCTAAGAGGCCTTTTCCATTCTACGGGATTAGCCTTGGGAGCTGGCCTTCAAATGAAGTCCTTGCCTCCCTTCATCTCATCTCTAACCCAACAGCCTTTATCCGATGAACTACGATAAATGATTTCTCATCCGTCTAATGACTACTGTACATTTGACGCCATTATTAGCAATATTGATTATCTCGCACCCCCCCCCCCCCAACAAACAACCAAAAACACACACACAGAGTGAGAGAGAAAGGGAGAATTTTATGTTATAAAAGTGACCCTTGCAACAAAAACCTTGGATTGAAATTGGATGAGCCTTAAATATTCATGTCATATGTCGCTAACTTTATTATGCATTCAAACCACGGGAAAAAACATCTCGATAGTGTGACATTTGGTACAATATACCCTAATAACATCATAAATTTTATAAGTAGACCAACTCATTCTACCTTTTTTGTAAAGCATTACAAGATGGT
This sequence comes from Arbutus unedo, assembly GCA_014822125.1. Classification (NCBI taxonomy): domain Eukaryota; kingdom Viridiplantae; phylum Streptophyta; class Magnoliopsida; order Ericales; family Ericaceae; genus Arbutus; species Arbutus unedo. The sequence continues at coordinate 305 of JABCMJ010021645.1, read as the reverse complement.
TATATCGAGATTTGAGGCAATAGCATCACGCGGTTCTTCGTAACTCTTTGTGATGCTCTTTCTACCATTGTTTTCAAAGGAGTTTTCGAGGCTAGCCTTGAGGCAAGGCGCACCATGAATGCCTCTGGGCATATATTTTGGGGTGCTGAACCACAAAGGTTATCACCTCAAAGATGGAGGCCTCTTGAGGTGTATGCATTTTACGCCTTTTGCACCCAAACAACACATGCGAAGACCTCAAAGGAGCGAATTCAGAAGTTACTTTTTGAGTTTAAGTTATTGAACTTTGTCACATGCTTTTTATT
>JABCMJ010021643.1:0-25068 GCA_014822125.1 Arbutus unedo | reverse complement strand
CTGTCAGCATTTTGCCTATTTATTATCATATATTAACGTGAGTGCTAAGATAAAGTGTATCGATCTGGTGTTAATGTATAGTGATGTAAGAGTTTTGAACATTACATGACGGTGGTCTAAGAACACTCATAGTTTTTTGTTAAATACAATAACTATTACTTGATTTTTTGTGATTTTTGTATGATTTTTTTGTTAATTTTAATTATTTCATAATCACTTCACTAGTTAAATTTTGACAATAAATTATTTATCTTTTCAAATCAATTATATCATGTCGCTATTGATATTTGAACATAAATAATTAAATAACGATAATATACAATTTTTGCTCCGAATATTATGGTGAGCCCTAACAAGTTGACGTGTCCAAGAAAAATCGAAAAATCGGGCCGAACCGATCCAATCGTTCAATTTGGTTTGGTTCTATGATCTAGTGGTCAGGTTCTGGTTTTAAAAAAGTAAAAACCGTAAATATTGGTTCGGTAATTAATTTTTTTATCAATCCACGAATTGAACCGAACTGGAACCATTTATAATGAGTATATAAATTTATATGTATACCTATATATATATATATATATATTTCTATATACCAGTAATTGAGGAAATAAAATAATTTGGCTATACAATTTTCCTTAAGTAATTAAGAAAATAAAATATTACTCCATTTCTTAAAAATATTTTTACTTTCCAAGCAAAAACCTTCCATTTTCTGTTTTTTTCCAAGAATATTACCCACTCTTCAAGTTTTGGAGACTCCAATAGGCAACAGGATTATTAAATATAATCCTATTAAATATGTTGTATTCTTATTTATTAGTCTCTCACGTCTCTTTCTCTCTCTCCTAGTTCATTCCATCAAGACATCAAACTATCTTGACAGTGATGAGACTATGTTGAGGGTTGTTTGATTTTTTTTCGTAATGAGCATGGTGATAGACTGGTAGTTTGGATATTCAAATAGTAATGAAATTTTGGGCTATTTTGTGATATTCTACTGATGTGAAATTTTCTGTTAGTTTGTGGATAGAACCGGGAACTGCACCGATCCGATCCGAAATTGAGGATTGATTTTGGTTAGGTTTCACCTTGATAATAGTTAGGTTTTGGTTCACATTTTTCTCAGACTGTTAGGAATGGTCTGGTTATTGAATTCGTACGGAATCGCACCAATTCGGACCATGTACACCCTTACTAACAAGCCCCAACACGTGCACTATGTACAGTCCCAAAAACGAATCGTTCGTTAGCGTTAAGAATTTTAGAAGAAATTTAGTGGATATAGTAAACGAAGAGATTTATTATAAAGGGGTAAATAATTACAAATGGTTTGTTGAAGTATTTTTTGAGAAATGAGAATATAATATAAATGAATAGGTGGATGACATTCTCGTAATTAATAATGATATATGTGTAAATAGAGGTGGATACGAAAGAGGATAAAATATAAATATGACGAGATATGAGATAATTTTATTCTCTCTATGCGGATAAAATAGTACTCCAAATATTAAATTCAGGGTCCAAAGAAGTAAACAAATCTCGAATATGACAACTCAAATAGCCATATCCGAGGTGATAAGTAATAGACCTTTATTTGCCCGCCAACAAACATGTCCTAAGAGATTAGACACAAATCCAACCCTTTCTTTCTGGAATTTAGTCGGGATACATGTAGTTAACCATATGTAGTTCAGACTTTTAAAAATTGACTTTTTGTAAGGTATTCTAATAGGTTCTTTAAATTTTAATTAACACTCAATTATTTTTTATTTGTCTGTATTTATCTCGCTGTGTATATATTATTTTGTGTATCTTACTAAAATAAAGTGTATCAATTTTGTGTTAATATATAGTGATGGAAGAGTTTTAAATGTCATATGACGGTGGTCCAAGGACACTTAATTTGTGTTAAATTATTATTTAAATACAAGAATTATTACTTTATTTTTTGTGATTTTTTATTTTTTGGTAATTTTTAATTATTTAATTATCACTTCACAAGTTTAATTTTGAGTATAAAATATTTATCTTTTCAAATCGATTATATCACGTCGCTATTGATATCTGAACATAAATAATTAAATAACGACTATATATAATGTTTGCATAGAATATTATGGTGAGCCCTAACAAGCCCCCGACAAGTACACTATATGCAATCTCAAAGACGGCTCATTTATTAGCGGTCAAAATTTTAAAAGGAATATATTAGATATAGCAAGATAGAAATATAGTAAAAGATAAAATTTATTAAAGAGGGATGAATAATTATAAAAGGTGAGTATTTTTTGAGAAATGAGGATATGATATAAGTGAATAGATGAATGACATTTTCGTAATTAATAATAATATTTGTGTAAATAAAGATGGAGACAAAGGAGAAGAAAATATAGAAAGGAAAGGTCAGATAATTTTATCCCCTCTATACGCTTAAAATAGTACCCCTGATATCATATTTAGGGTCAAAAGAAGTAAACAAATTCCAAATATATGACGGCCTAGATAGCCATATCCATATCTGGAGTGATAAACAATGGACCCTCATTTGACCGCTAACAAACATGCCTAAAAGATTAGACACAAATCCGACCCTTTGTTGCTAATTAGAAGCAAGATGGTTTAGGACTTGGGGTCTTATGCGCTGCACCCAACCGGACCTACTCTGTGCTAAAACGATATATTATTTTGACGCGCAAAAAATTATACAAATAATCGAGCAGTGTTTGGGTAATTTTTTGTATGTTAAAATGATATCGTTTTTAATGCATAACATGTTTTACTATGCACATTGCACTACATGACCCCATTCCGATGGTCTAACCCTAATTCTTTCCCAAGAAAAATTGACCGTAAAGTTTGCTCGTTTCAAAAGTCACCATCAACATTCATGTGTAATGTGTTTGTTTAAATTAATCAAACCTGCATCCATGGGCTTTAGTCTTCATCAGTATATAATATTGAGAAAAAATTATTTTGTCGTATAGAGATACTGTCACGTGATGTATTTGATCTCTTATTAATATATATTAATGTGAGTATTAAAAGAAAATGTATCAATCTGATATTAATTGTATAGTGATGAAGCGGTGGTCCAAGGACACTCAATTTGTGTTTTTTTTTTTTGGGTTAAATACAATAACTGTTACTTGATATTTTGTGATTTTGTGTTAATTTCTAATTTTTTTATTCGTCTAAATGAAAAGGATAGAAAAAATAAAATATTTGTATAAATCAAAATTAAAAAATTCAAATGAGGTGATGCTAACTATACTTGAAGATGTGGGCAAATGAATTGATGCCCTAATACTCTTGTGTTGGTTCCCGTACACAAGTTTTAGGGTCGGAGGTGATTTTTCGGCGAAGTTCCATCCAACGATCAAGTTCCAAGATGAAAACGTTCATGATTCTTGGCCTTGTGACCCTTTAAATAAGGCAGAGAATTGATGAACTCTAGGCGGGTGTAACCGTTGATTCCGCTCCTCTTTTTATATTGGGAGGAGTAAGTTATTAAGTGACTGCCCTATCTTTAGAATTCTAAGGGCTCAAGCATGTTTTCTGTAGAATCTTACCGAACGAGTTCCATGATTAGTTTCGTTTTGCCGAGTGGGATGGATCCGATCTAAGATTAGCGAATCGGGATGAATAACAACTGACTGGTTAGGCGCGTTTTTAGTAGCCAACCCGTCATTCGTTTGAGCAAGTTGTTGGTGAGTGATTGAATAATGGACAATCAATGGAAATAGTCGAGCGCCAAATAATCAATTTTCAACCCGAGTTAATATGGACAGGGACAGAATCAGGATTCAAAATTTTGGAGGGGTTGAGATCTTTTTTAGAAAAGAGAAAGGGCGAAGGTGAGTTGGGAGGACCAAAATATAATTATTTTTATAAATTTTAAAATTTATACCTAGATGTATTTTAAATTTTTTGGGGACCCGAGCTCTCTGATCTCTACGTAGTCCTTCCCCTGAACACATTAGCTCGTCAACACTAAAATAAAGGAGAGAGAGAGAATCGATAAAAATAGAAGTACTTAAAGAATGAAGAAAACGTGAGATATTATTTAAAATGATGGTAAGAAACAGAGATACAGAGATGTCATGAATAGAGATAGAGACATATCTATGGTAAGAAATAGAGATACAGGAAAAATTATTCAGTGCTCTGCAGAATTAGGCGGCATTCTTTAATGTTGTTTGAGTGATAAGGCAGTCCCATTCCTAATGAAAGTGGACCCACAACAGTTTGAAAATGAATCATATGTTCGGACAGATTTTCCTGGTAGGTTACCTAAAAGACTGGAAATTGAAACATCTATGCCATTCAACTTAAATTATTATTATTAAAGACATTATTTGAATGGAGTCCCAAATGGGCCAACGAAGCCGAGTGTCTAGACTTCGTTTATTTTTCAAAAAATTATTTTAATGAAATGAAGTAAAATATATATATATATATATATATATATATGTGTGTGTGTGTTCCGTCACTCTTGGCAATCTAATTTGAAGGTAACTTTTTTTATTATGAATTTGTTAAGAAAATATATAAGAGTTAACTGCAATCGTCTTGAGTTCATGTATTATATTAGGCAAGTGTACGACAAACTGTACCATTTCCTTTTCCTAAGCCATTTTATAAAATCAATAACAATTCACATCAACACTAAGATTTCTATTTTCTCTCTTTGTTTTTTCACTTACGGGAAAAAACCTCATATTTTTGCTCACAATCATTTTTTTCTTAACATAATTCTCACATTTGATGTTTGATCGTAATTCTATAATGTATTTTTGTGCTCCCGTACATAGTATGAATATTGTGCTTGTAATTCTGTATAAGAGTGTTATTCGGTGATTTTTATGGGTAATTTCCAGCAAAAAAGTGTAAAATTGGAGTTGAAACATAATTAAAATTAACTAAGATTTTTTTGAACAAATAAGTGAGAAGTCAGTTTGGCAACGTAGTCTTCTTGTGCACAAGCATGTTGTCAAATAGAGGTATATGTTGGCCGACCTAGGAAAAGTAGTCAAAGAGTTGTATTCAAATCCTAACACGTAAAATATATGTTCTATACCGAATAGTTTGGGACCAGAGCTAGACGAACAAGGATGATAAATTCTAGGCCAATTTGACTACAACAAGAAGTTAATAGTTGGATTAAACTGTACCAGTGTAGCCGAGGTCTGACTCCAAAGAGTCCAAAGAAGGCTTATCTAATTAGGAGTCAATGGTCACGAAGTAAAAACTACCTCTAAAGAGGAAATAGAGGATTGGAGGACTCGGACTTTATGACGGAGAACTTCTATACAAAGAACTACATTCCTAGGGGTATACGTAGGTTGTAATTAGCTACTGCATGCACTAATAGGGAGAGTTTATCAAGATTAAGTATTGACTTAATCATTGAAGTGGTTTCTCGTCGACTAAAGGCAGAGAGTTCTTTGATGATTTTTTGTCTTGCAGATTAGGTTTTTGGTGACTTAGAGGATACACATCTTTGGCGAAGCTTGAGAGAAGTATTCAGAGGTAACTACAAATTTATCAATGTACAATTAGCGTTGTCCGTAGGAAAGTAAAAACCTCATGCCTAGCAACATAGAGCACACGAATTCCAAAGACATAGACCAGGGGAAAATAAGGTGATAACCAATTCAAAATTCCATCCCCACCCCCTATCACAACCCCTTTTTCATATTCAATACATATTACAACTCATTCATTATTCACGTTTTATTCCAAGTACGATTCTTTAACCCTAGCACTTCACCCATCGGTGGCTAGTTCATGTCATTAAATTTTCATTCCTAGCTTCTCACCCCATGGTGGCTAGTCGAGATATGTCATCTCCTAACACTTCTTCCCACGGAGGCTGACATCAACCACACCTAGCACATATTCAGAAGAAGGCTAGACCATAACTCGCATCGTTCCAATGCTAAGGTATATCACAATTTTGTATTTACTTCTTTTCATTCACGACAAATCACAACGATCCACTTAACACCATTTTCACAAAGTTCATATATATAAAAGACATAACCTCACACGTTGTACTACAAGCCGTAGTCAAACTCACTGACATTATATCCAAAATACGATTGAACTAAACACATATGTAAACCCGACCTTAGAAAAGAAGGACAATTCGTACGAAGAAGGAAAATATGATGGGGTAGGTACCGAAATCAAATAGTTGAACAACAACCCTAAGGGAAACCCAGAATATGGCTATAGTGACCAAAACTCTTAACAACAACCCAAGATAAAAAAAATACGAGTCAAAACAAGTGATACACCCATGAATAGAAGTGAAAACATGCATACCTCAAGGTTTCGTTCCAAGGTTTGAGCTCGAGCAACCCAAACTTCCATGGTGGTGAAGAAGCCCCCAAACAACCTCTTCCAAGTGAAAAGGATCCTCCAAGCTCAAGATATCAATAGATCTTGATAGATTAGTGGTAGATCTTAAAAGAATTTGAAAGATTTGAAGTTGAATCAAGGATTTGAAGTTGGAGGTTGAGTGGAGAAGAAGACCCTAGAGAGAGAAAGAGAGAGGAAAGCTTTTGGAGAATTCCAGATTTATTTCTCAAAATATCTCGTCTGGGCTTTAAATTCGTGCCAAAAGAAGCTTGGCCGGTCACGGGGTAAGCCTGACTGGTCAAGGTTGGCCACTGCCTCAAAATGGTGCCAAAACCTAACTATATGTCTGGCTGGATGGTCCAGGCCCCAACCAGTTGTCTGACCAGTCACGGTATACTTCTGACCAGTCAGGATTAGCTACTGCCTAAAAAATGCCACAATCCTGGTTGGTCACCCAGAGGCTCTTCCAGCCCTTAACTAGTCAGCCTTCCTCCTTCCCTTATGTCTCACCTCACCACCAACACTATAATCCATCAATTTTCAACTCCCCTAATACACATCAATATTAATCACCCAATAACGTTCCATACATTAAATTCAAAAGAAATTGAAAAAAAATTCAGGTCCTTACACATGTTAACATACTCGATGTAACACGTGCTTGCCATAAGACTCTACCACAACTAGTGACTCGTGAGACCTACGCTAAAATCTAATCACCGTTTCAGACTCTAATAGTATTTACGGTCTTTTACCGAAGGCATACCCGTCTGGGCTTTAAATTCGTGCAAAAAGAAGCCTGGCCAGTCACGGGGTAAGTCTGACTGGATGGTCCAGGCCGCAAACAGTTGTTTGACCAGTCACGGTATACTTCTGACTAGTCAAGATTAGCTACCACCTCAAAAATGCCACAATCTTGATTGGTAACCTAAAGGCTCTCCCAACCCTTAACTAGTCAGCCTTCCTCCTTCCCTTATGTCTCACCTCACTATCAACACTGTAATCCATCAATTTTTGACTCCCCTAATACACATCAATATTAATCAACCAATAACGTTCCATACATTAAATTTAAAAGAAATTGAAAAAAATTCAAGTCCTTACACATGTTAACATACTCAATGTAAAACATGCATGCCATAAGACTCTACCACAACCAGTGACTCATGAGACCTACGCTAAAATCTAATCACCGTTTCAGACTCCAATAGTATTTACAATCTTTTACCGAGGGCATATCCAAATCCAGGCACCCAGTGTCGTGTTCATGGGCCACTTTGACTGTCGAGACACCCCAACCCGTAAACATTTTAACGGTCTTCCACCGCCGAAATCACAGACATCGTATCACAACAATGTATCACCAATGCACAACAATATGAATCTTTAACTGACTATTCCAAACCCAAACAATATGCACAAGCAAACAGAAACCAAAGAAATAGGATGCGTTTTAAAAAAAAATTGATCCCGCCAAGGTTGCTCGATCAGCCTGGAGGTTAGTCAAGCTATAAAAACATGCTCACTATCCAAAACAGAATCATAAAAAATTACGTGGCTTGCTCGAGCAGCCTACCTAATTTTTCAAATACGGTTGTCACGAATAGAACACGAACTACCCTAATTTCTTCACAAAAATCATATGAAACACAACAAAAAACATACAAAATCATGCACTCGATCACAAACACGACCATGCATATAGTTATGAACGAAACAAGTTTCAAACAATATTATAACATAAAACTGCATGAAATCCTACCACAAATATGCAGAACGGATGAAACCCTAACCTCGCAAAACTCTCTAATCCTCTGTGTCTTCAACTGATCCTTGGCTCCACTCAAAGCACTTGTCACCAGAATCAGCTTTCCTCTTACGGGTTCTACGAGAATCCCAAGTTTGATCTATCATTGGCTCCCACTACCAATCGAAACGCAAAACAAATAATAAGAAAGGAAAAGAAACTTACATTTTTTTTCTAAGTTATATTTAATTTAGGGTTTTCAATTAGGATAAAATAGCCATAATTTTAGAAACTTCACAAAAGTCTCACAGTTCAAATAATACGACAGTCAACCCGAAATTTCAAAAATCCTCAATAAAATCCACGATTTTCCAATTGTTCTCATTAATTTGTGAAATTATCGAAATAATTAAGTTCAGGACCGTAGGTTCTCACAACCTCCCCGCCTTGAGAAATTTTTTTCCTAAACTTTACCAACTCAGGAAAAGGACAACTCAAGATGTACACCTCCATAGTGTCCCAAAAATAAAAGCACTGCTCACTCTAAGCACACCAAGGACATCAACAGCATCATACTCCACACTATTAGGCCTAGGGTGGACTACGACCGTCTGTCACAATCTTACACGATCAACAATATATCTAAGGGTCACCTCACTGTCAATAATTGTCATTACCAATTAGGCACAATCTAACAACTCTACCTCTAGACGTTGAACAAATGCAAACTAAAGATAGCAAAAGAATGCAATACCAATCAAGACACTAAACTCTACCACAACCGATGACCTATACAACCTACTCTAAAATCTAATCGCCATTCTAAACTTCAATAGTATTTACGCTCTTTCACCGAGGGACTACCCAAATCCAAGCATCCAATGTTGGGTTTATAGGCCACTGTGACTGTTGGGGCACCCTAAATCGGGTAACATTTTAACGATCTTCTACCTTCGAAATTACAAAGACACTGCATTAGGGCAACATATCACCAATTCATGACCATATCAACTTTTAACCAAATGTTCCAGACCCTAACAACAGCACAACCAGACAAAACAAAAGAATGGGCCAAATTTTAAGAAAAAGATTTTATGATCTGACCAAGGTCGCTCGAGTGGCTTGGAGGTCGCTTGAGTGATAATAAAGTGCCCACTACCCAAAATAGAATAATGAAAAATTACATAGCTTGCTCAAGCGGCCTATCTAATTTTTCAGATTCTATTTTGTTAAGAACAAAATATGAACAACCCTAATTTCTTCACACAAGCCATCCGAAACACACTGAAAACATATGAAATCATGCATTACTCAATCACAAATACAACCATGTATATATTTATGATCGAAACAAGTTTTAAAGAACATTATAATGAAAAACTACATGTAATCTTACCTCGAATATTAAAAACAAATGAAACTCTAGCCTCGCGAAACTCGTTGATCCTCTACTTGTTGGACTAATCCTTGGCTCCACTCAAAGTCCTCATCATTGGGATCAGCTTTCCTCTTATGCGTTCTATGAGAATCTTGAGATTAATCGACCATTGGCTCCCTCTACCGATCAAAAGAGAAAATGAACAATAGGACAGGAAAAGAAAATGACGTCTATTTCCTAACTTATATTCGATTGGGATCAGCTTTCCTCTTATGCGTTCTATAAGAATCTCAAGATTGATCGACCATTGGCTCCCTCTACCGACGAAAATAGAAAATGAACAATAGGAAAGGAAAAGAAACTGATGTCTATTTCCTAACTTATATTCAATTTAGGGGTTTTCAATTAGGATTAAATAGCCATAATTTTAGGAACTGCACAAGAGCCTCACAATTCAAATAATACAACAATCAGTCAGAAAGTCAAAACTTCTAAATAAGATTCACGAATTTCAAATTGTTCTCATAAATTTATGAAATTACTAAAATAATTAAGTCCAGGACCGCGAGTCCTCACATGCTCAAGTAAGCTAGTGGCTGAGTGTAGTCAGCAGGTGGCTACTGATAGTAGTGTGGTGGACCAACATAGTATGATGGAGGCTACTGGTAGTATAGTACTGGTGGTGTATGGAAACATGGTGGTGGGCAGGTGTAGAATCCTCGTCATTATCACCCTCAACTTCTTCATCTCCCATCTCCTTATCATCTTCCTCTGAATCAACAACAGATGGAGTCAGTCTTTCAAACACACGAGTGACAACAACATTAGTAAAGGGACCCTCATTCGACTACCATCACCGTGAAGCAAAACTTCATTGCACTCAAACATTTTGGTAAGAATGGCTGAAGGGTAAGCTTTTTATTTTGGAATAACCTACAAAAACCATCTCGTGAAGAATGATGGCTGCTTGATTGAGTGGAGTGGAAGTTTTCAAATAACAAAAATGTAGCATTACATAAAACAAATAGACTCAAAATGTTCCTTTTTGGAGATCACATTGGCATTGAGAAATTAATGGAAGAGATGTAATTCCGATTTCAACTCGTGTCGAACAATTCCACCGGGGATAGATTGACAAATGGTGATTTGGTGAATCATGCTACATGATAAAGCAACCTTGGGGGGGGGTGGAATTGAAGAGGTTGATGACCCTTTTTTCTGTTTTCCAAACAACTCAAAGAAAAGTTAAGTGCAACAGAGTAATAACAAGAATTAAAAAAATGGAAAGCTATGTAATCACACGACAAGTATTTTTTATAGTGGTTCGGCGATTTTCGTAGTCCACTCATGTTCTCTTGAACTGTCATCAATATTCACTATGATACAATACTTACTCTCTGTTAGTTTACAAGGCCAACTCCTTTTACAATCATACCGATACACGCAGATCAATCTGACTCCTTGGTACACACAGACCAAGCTCACAATAGCTTTTCCTAATTAATAGTACACATAGAGTAGTGCTAGATACATAGATGAGGAATAGTAATGTGAATAGTACCACAACTAAATAAGCATTGAAGAAAAACCAAACTATATCACATAGGATTTCACTCTCTTGCGAGGTTGGATTTGTGGTGCGTAATTTAATCCAAAAGAATATCAGTTGCATACATAAATAAAAGAAACAAAAGCCACTAAGTGTAAGGACACGGAAAGTTTTTTCCTTTAAGTCTAATGTTCGAAATATTTTGAGGCATTTTGAATCGATTGCATATTATTTGACTTAGGATTCTTGAGTAATGGAATGTTAGTCATGGGACTTGATATTGGCATGTTACATAATGTAGGAAAAAAGTGCAATTAAGATATTTTAGGTTATAAATAGGAGAGTTGGACTTTTTGTTTGGAAAGTATCTCATTTTTTCCTTTTCTTTCTGTCTTTATCATTCAAGCCCTTCCTCCATCTCACTCCCCCACACCAAATAGATCACACAAACTTCATATCTTTCAAGATCCATCACGAATCCATCACTACCCATTGATATCTCAAGCTTAGTTGTGCCATTTCGCTCGGAGGAGGTTTGATTGGAGCTTATTACTCACCTTGGAGCTAGGATTTCTTAGAGTTCAAATCTTAAATTCAAACCTTGAGATAGGGATATTTCACTCTTATTATGTGTATATGACTTTTTTTGGTCCATATTCTATGTCTTGTTTATGGTTTGTTATTTTTGTTGCTTGTTTGGAAGTCTAAAAGGGGATTCACAGCGTCTAGACGACTAGCCCAAAAATTTTGGCAGAGGTAGTGTTTTTTGGGCGTCCGGACAGAGGTTCAGACGGTTGGGTATTTTTTGTTAGTTCATTTTCTTTGAATATCATCTCCGATAATGGATACTGTGTAAAACTTTTATTTCTCTTATCCTAATGACGGAACTTATCTTGTAGAATAATTTTATGTCTAATTTGGCTTGAGGTGTAATGTACGGCATTCGTTTCGTATGTTTTATTGCTTAGTCTCTCATTGATTGTTCAAGATTGAATGAAGCCCTATGACATGCTATGAATAAGGGATGATTTTTATGAGACATGCGATACACATTGACACTTGAACCATGCGATGATTTGAACTAGCTTCCTTCGGAAGACGTGCTGGCATGATTCTTACTAGCTTCTTTCAAGAGACGTACTAGGCATGATATGAACTAGCTTCCTTCGGGAGAAGTGCTAGGATGTTCATTCGGGAGAAGTGCTAGGATATGACGCAACTTGACTAGCAACCTTTGGGAGCAGTGCTACGTATGATATCATAACACTCGACGTTGACACATTAATGAGATGCGTGCGTTGTGAAATGGTTTGATGGATAATGAAATGGTCTCACGAAGTCGTAGAGTATGCTTTCTATACTTACCATGGTATTACTTATGTTCTCGCCTTTGTCATCCTACAACATTCATGATGCATACCATCTCATTTCATATCCATATAGTATTAGTGTAGATATTCATACTGGGTTGTATAACTCAACGTACCTTCATTCTTTTTAGGCATTGCACCTGATGTTTAGCATGAAGTACGGGACATGCTTAGATTGTCATGTTTTTGGGAAGTTCATTTGAAGAAGTTATCCAACATCTTTATAAACTCTTTCTGGATGATGTACTGTAACTCTTATTTTATTACCTCTTTGATTCGAAAAGATGAAATACTTAAACTTCTTTGATATAATGTATGAAAAAACTTGGGGTCAGGATTACTCTCTTTTCTAACCCATTGAAACTTAAAAACCTCTGGCATACAATGAATGAATATCTTGGGTTTATTGGTGAGATTTGTAAGGTTTGGTTAACGTTATATTATGATTTCTTATGTTCAAAATCAAGGGAGTGACAACTTGGTATCAGAGCGTGAGCTAGAATACATTGAAACCGTGGGGAGACACTTTGTCTCATGGGTTTAAATTCGTTGCATTTCGGCATGACTTTGTGTGCTTGTGTGCATGACATTCATTGGCATCACATTTTCTATTGTGTAGAATGGTGTAGTGTTGTTGACCCATGTTGGGAATTGTTGTAGGCTTTGGCCTTGTGATGGTAGTTGTTTGACTTGGTAAATATTTTTCTTAACATTGTAGTATTATGCCTCCGAGACGGGGTGGACTTTGAGGCTGAGGTCGCTACCATGAGGTACATCTAGACGATATAGTTATTCAATGAGTAGGGGTTCCTCATGAGGAGGTTGAATAGAGAATTGAGCAAAATGTCGAATTGCTTGTTATTTTGAGTCCTTTCACAAGAGTGTTTGTTGCGGCACTCGCTGAGTCCAACCTTCTGAACACGACAATAAGACCAAGCAATAATATTTGGGTGTTTGACGCTATGAGGGAGTTCTATCATTTGAATCCACCTCATTTTAGTGGCGATGGTGGTGATTTCTTATGGCCAACCATTGGCTTGTCGAAATCCAAAAACTTTTCAACGCCTTAATGATTACAGAGGATGATCTTCAAGTTCAAATTGTGGCATGTCAACTCACCAGAGCCACGAACGAGTGGTGAAAATCCATCTTGGAAGCACAAAAGGATGCACAGATGGCCACTAGGATGAAAAATCAAGCAAATTGGCCATATGTCGAAAATTTGACTTGGGCTGAGTTCAAAGTTCTCTTTAAAGACCAATACTTTCGGGAATCATATCATGAAAAGTTGAGGGATAAATTTGAAACGTTAGAGCAAGGTATGATGAGTGTTTCAGAATACGCCTCTAGATTTCAATTTTTATCTCGTTTTTTGCCAAAGATAGTGGCTTTAGAAGATAGGAAATGTTGTCACTTTGAGGGTCTTCACTTTTTAGTCAAGAGACTCATGGCAAGACAACACACGATGATATTTTTTGAGATCATTGATTGCTCAAGGAGTGTTGAGTTGTCGAGGGATGCTCAGAGGAATCCAAAAGTGTGGGAACTGAGACAATCTACCATTAGTTTGGGTTCTTTGTCGGCCAATTTTGGGAGCCAATGATGAAAGAGACAGAGGGAAGCATTTTAGGCATCGCATGGCCGATCAAACTTTAGGCCACTGACTTCTTTGGGTACTCGAAGTAATATTTCTAGACCTCCAATCATATGTCACTGATGTAACCGACCTGGTCATATTCGTGCTCAGTATCCTATGCCTTCGAAAATTTATTATACTTGTGGCAAGACTGATCATATCACGAGAGATTATCCTCAAGGGGGGAGAGTGCGCAGTGAGGTGGGTTCTATCCAACATCCGTAGTTTAGGCAGAGTGATGGGCAACGGCAGTTTAGGGGCACTAAGAGGTAGCAATAGCCTCACTTTTGTTAGGCCATTTTTGGCTAGGGTTCTCAGGTTGATAGGGGAGCAAGTTCTTTGACACCTACTCAGGGTTCCGGGTAGAGGGATAGATTTGTACAGAATCAGCACACTAAGGGTAGGGTTTTCAATATCACATTTGTTATTCCACCTTCTACTTTTCAGGCTCCAGAGGCGTTGGTTATGAGAGGTACATTTCTTTTATTCAACTCATTTGCCAAGGTTATTTTTTATTTTGGAGCATTGCATTTATTCATTGTTGCATCTTTTGTGTGTTTATTGGAATTGAAAACCAAGCCTCTTGATCTACTATTGTTTGTGGAAACACCTCTGGAAGGGGGATCACCACTTGACAGTATTTATAGAGATTGTGAATTTGTTATATTGGACCGCCACTTTGTGTTTGACTTTATTGTTTTAGGCATGTCCGGCTTTGATCTCATTTTGGGTATGGATTGGTTGTCGACCTTTCATGCGACTATAGATTGCTTCAAACGTCGAGTTCGGATTTGTTTGCCGGAAGGGGGTTGTTTTGAGTTCTTTGGAGAGCATCAGAAACATTAAAGCCTTATTTATGTGAATCTTGGGAGCGAGAGTCCATTTCCACTTTATTGGCGAGTTTGACGCTAGATGAGGATGTGTCCGCACGTGGGGAGTTACCGTTAGTGGTTTGCAACTTTCTGGATGTGTTTCCGGAAGATTACCTGATTTGCCTCCCTAGAGAGAAGTTGAGTTCACGATAGATTTACTTCCTAGTATCGCTCCTATATCTATGCTTTCTTATTATTTTGCACTGGCCGAGTTGAGAGAGTTGAAGACTCAGTTGCAAGAATTACAAGATTTAGGATTCATTCGTCCTAGTACATTACTATGAGAGCACCGGCCTTGTTTGCTCAAAAGAATGATGGATCGCTAGGCTTGTGCATTGATTACCATAGGCTTAACTTTGTCACTGTTAAGAAAAGTATTCTGTGTCTAGAATTGATGACTTATTTGACCAACTTTGGCGTGCGACTTGTTTTTCGAAGATTGACTTGAGATCAGGTTATCACCAATTGAGGGTCCTGAAGGAAAACATTTCGAAAATGGTTTTAATACATGATATGGACACTATGAGTTCGTAGTTATGCCTTTTGGATTGACAAATGCATTGGCAACATTTATGGACCTTATGAATCGCATTTTCTGTATGCGTCTTTATCGATTTGTCATGGTCTTTGTTGATGATATTTTGATTTACTCGTCTATGGAGGAAGAACACCAATCATATTTTGCCATTGTCCTTGAGCTTTTGAGAGAGCATCACTTGTATGCCAAGCTTATTAAGTGCAATTTTTTATTGTCCGAAGTTAAGTTTTGGGGACACGTTGCTTTGAAAGTGTGTCCATTGATCCAAGGAAGGTAGAGTCCGTCATAAGTTGGTAACGACCGAAAAACATTTTTGAGATCCGTAGCTTCTCGAGTTGGCCAGATACTGTTGTTAGTTTGTTCTTGACTTTTCTCGTTTAGCTGCTCCAGTGACACTATTAACGTGAAAAGAGACACGTTTTGTATGGAACAACACTCGTGAAGCAGCATTTCAAGAGTTGAAGAAACGGTTGACTAGCGCACCTATCTTGATTGTGCCCGAGCGTGGGGTTGGCTACTCCGTTTATTGTGATGCTTCGCGGGAGGGGCTTGGTTGCGTGTTAATGCAAAATGGACGAGTTGTGGCATATGGGTCTCGACAACTTAAGACACATGAGCGTAACTATCCCACTCATGATTTAGAGCTTGCAACCATTGTCATTGCTTTGAAGATTTGATGGCATTATTTGTATGGTGAGAAATTTGTGATCTTTTCTGACCACAAGAGTTTGAAGTACTTATTTTTCCAAAAGGTGTTGAACTTGCGATAACACTAGTAGATGGAGTATACAGAGGATTATGACTTTACTTGCAAAATCATTTGGGGAAGGCCAATGTGCTAGTAGACACTTTGAGTAGAAAATCGACACATTTGGCAATCTTAGTGATTCATGAATGGATGATATGCACGATTTGGGGCTTTATGCTTTATACTTTGAGGAGGTCCAAGATGGGGTGACATTGTGCATTTGAACATTCAATCGATGTTCTCAAATTGAGTAGTGGAGGATCAACATGTTGAAGAAGCGGGAGAGTTGCGTATGAAGTTTTTTAGTGGGAATGCTTGAGAGGAATGGATGATTCACGCCGATCAAAGTGTACATTGTCGAGAAAAGTTAATTGTACCTGTGTTATATTGGGAAGAGATCTTGTGAGAGTTTCATCATTCTCCATTAGCCGTTCATCCAAGGGAAACGAAGATTTATCACGATTTTCGTAGGCAATTTTGGTGGTCCCGAATGAAGCGAGATGTGATAAGTTTTGTATCGAGGTGTCTTACGTGCCAACAAGTAAAAACTGAACGTCAACGACCCGCCGGGGAGTTGCAACCGTTGCCTGTGGCTGAGTGAAAATGGGAGAACGTGACCATGAAATCTTTTTCGGGTTTACCGAGGTCGTCGATGGGGCATGACGCTAGTTGAATTATACTGGACCGTTTGACTAAAATCGCTCATTTCTTGCTGATTTAGGTGATCGATTTTATTGAGAATTTTATTCGTTTGTACATTCGCGAGATCATTCATCTTTATGGGATTCTCGTATCCATCGCGTCCGATCGAGATCCACAATTTACTGCACATTTTTGACAGAGCTTGCAAGTAGCACTTGGTCTAAATCTTTTGTTTAACATCACTTGTCACCCTCAGACGGATGGACAATCCAAATGAATGATGCAAATTTTGAAAGATATGCTTCGAGCTTGTGTTATAGACTTTCAAGGTAGTTAGGAGGATCATTTACAGCTTGTTGAGTTCACGTATAATAATAGTTACCAATCGAGTATCGAGATGGCACCATACAAGACCTTATATGGGAGACTGTGTAGATAACCCATGTGTCGACCGAATTGGGAGAAGCGACTATCGTGGTGCCGGAATTAATTGGAGAGACCATTGAGAGTATCAAAGTAATTTGCCAATAACTTTTGGCCGCTCAAGAGAGGACTACTGAACAAGTCAAGATGACTCGCCAAAGATTATTTACAGCTCAAAGTCGACAGAAGAACTATGTCAATCGTCGTCGTCACCTATTATCATTAGAGGTGAGAGATCATTTATTTTTTAAGGTGTCACCATGATGAGGTTTATCGCGTTTTGGGTAAAAGGGTAAGCTTTCACCACGTTATATCGGGCCATTTGATATCATTAAACGGATTGGAAAAGTCATGTATTGTTTGGCTTTACCGCCAAAGTTATCGGGTGTTAACGATGCATTTCATGTATCAATGTTGAGAAGATACGAGCCAGATCTATCGCATGTGCTTGAGTGGTCCAAACTTGAATTAGAAGCTGATGCATCATACACAGAAGAATCAATATGTATCCTAGATAATCACGAGCAAATGTTGAGGGGTAAGACGATGCTGTTGGTTCGAGTTTTGTGAATTAATGAAGGCAAGGAAGAATCGACATGGAAAGAGAGAACGAGATCACCTCTTGATTATTGTATGTTTTCTACTTAAACTTGACGATTGTGGATTTGTTGAGTTAGTCATTTTGCATGCTAGTTGGGCATTGTTGATTTGTGATTGAATCAATATGATTTCTATAATTTCGTGGCTGAGATTCCTTTAATGGGGATAGGATGTAAGGACTCGGAAAAAAATTTTGTTTAGGTTTAATGTTCGGAATATTTTGAGGCATTTTGAATTGATTGCATATTATTTGACTTGGGGTTCTTGAGTAATGGAATGTTAGTCATGGGACTTGATATTGGCATGTTACATAATATAGGAGAAAAGTGTAATTACGAGATTTTGGAGTATAAATAGGAGAGTTAAATTATTATTTTTTAGAAAGTATCTCATTTTTTTCGTCTCCTTCTCTCTACCGTCTCCTTCTCTCTACCATTGGAGCCCTTCCTCCATCTATTCCTCCACACCAAATTGGTCACCCAAACCTTCATATCTTTCAAGATCCATCATGAATCCATCACTACCTGTTGATATCTCGAGCTTTTGATCCATTTCGCTTGGAGAAGGTTCGATTGGAGCTTTTTCATCACCATTGGAGCTGGGGTTTCTTGGAGCTCAAACCTTAAATTCTAGGGATGACATTTTGATCCGATCCGATGAATATCCGAACTGTAACCAAAAATTTTTCCGTGGAATGGTTATGGAGCAAGCAAATGATTATCCGTTCAGATACGGTTATGGTTAAATATCTGAAAATAACAAAATGAATATTTGAACCGGACCGAACCGTAACCGTAACTATAACCGAATTATATTTATGAGATTGCCCTTAATTAAAAATGTGTGTGTGTGTGTGTGTGTATAATAAAATATATTTCCGTTGTTGTTGGTTTAGTTACAAGCGGTGAACTTTTTTTATGGTTATGTATAGTGTGATGTGTTGTTTGTGAGTTTAGTTTGTTGGTTTTGTTCTTGCCAAAATATGAATAGGAGTGCATTTTTTCTAAATATGAATACGATTTTATTTATTTGAAAATCACATTCGGAGCGGATCGGGACGGTTCGGAGAGGATTTGGATATCCATTTGCTTCGGGGATTATCCGATATCTGTTGGGTACGGTTATGGTTTACCAAGTTTAATAACCAACGGATATCAGATCGAATTCGATTATCGGTTCATTTTCGAATATCGGATATGGGTATCTAGATATCCGCTCCGATCCGCTTTGTTGCCACTCCTATTGAATTCAAACCTTGAGGTAGGGATATTTCACTCTTATTATGTGTATAGGACTTGCTTTGGTCCATATTATATGTCTTGTTCATGGTTTTTTGTTGTTGTTGCTTCTTTGGAAGATTGAGAAAAATCTGTCAAAATCACGAAGTTCTGTAGATTTGCGTCTCCGTTCAGATAGGGGTTCAAGGCGTTCGGACAACTAGGCCAGGAAATTTGGCAGAGGGAGTGTTTTTTGGGCGTCTGAACGCAAGTCGCGGGCGTTCGTCCAGGCATCCGGACGGAATTTTGGGCACCCATTTTTTTGTTAGTTTGTTTTCTTTGAATATTATCTCCGGTACTAGATGTTGTGTAAAACTTTTATTTCTCTTATCCTAATGTCGGGACTTATCCCATAGAATGATTTTATGTCTAATTTGGTTTGAGGTGTAATTTACTTCCATTCATTTCATATTTTTAATTGCTTAGTCTTTCATTGATTGTTAAAGATTGAATGAAGCCCTTATTTGTGTTATGAGACACGTGATACACGTTGACACTTAACGATCTAATGATTTGAACTAGCTTCTTTCGGGAGACGTGCTAGGCATGATTCGAATTAGCTTCTTTCGGGAGACGCACTAGGCATGATATGAACTAGCTATCTTCACGAGAAGTGCTAGGATATGACACAACTTGACTAGCTACCTTTGGGTGTAGCGCTAGGTATGATATCATAACACTCGACGTTGACATGTTAATGAGACATGCGTGTTGTGAAATGGTTTGATGGATAATGAAATGGTGTCATGCTTTCTATACTTACCACGGCATTACTTATGTTCTCACCTCTGTCATCCTATAATGTTCATGATGCATAGAATCTCATTTCATATCCATGTGATATTTGTGTAGATGTTCCTACTAGGCTGTGTAGCTCAATACTTGTCGTCAACCGGTGTCAATAAAAAGTGTATCCCAAGCATATGATCAATTGATCGGTTGTAACATAATAATTTGGAAGTCCGGAGTCGAATCCACAGGGAACAACTAAATTGGAAGTTTATCGGGAGAAAAGAAGAGAAGGTTTGGAAAATATGGTTGTCTAAAGATGTTGGGACGAAATATTGAGAAAATTAATTAATAAAAATAAGATCCAGTTTTCGGGATCCACATCGACCGTGACTCGTGATAACGCAATCCTCTAAAATAACTCAATTCAGGTTCTATAACATCGAACTTTTGTCGGATTGTGAAAAATTAGGCTTTATAGAATTCAAGAAATATTTGATAATCGTTTTATAAATAAGATAGAAAAATTGGGTTTTCAAATCAAAACCTTATAGAGATTTAAGAATTGCATGTGCCAATGAAGATTGTCTACACGCAGACAAAAATCTTACAAAATTTTTGATTAATTTCAAAATGATACTTGATTTGATAAAACAATATCAGAAATTAAAAATTTTGTGCGAGGATTGATTTACTTTGAATCACGATTCGATGTTTTACCTTCGAACCAAATCTTAAGAGGATTAGCTATTCATAGTTTGAATAAAATTCATGAGAAATAAAAGAACGCGAGATGAAGAACAAAAATACTTCCGATTCAAAATAAAAATCTCCCCATGTTTGCTAACAATTGTAGTAATCAAAGTAAAACTCTATTTAAAATTTGACTGTCAAACGTTATTTATAATCCTAGTCAAGGTCCTATTAAATAGATCTCCAGCCAACAACCAGACAATGATGACATTTTAAAAAAATACTAATCCCCTAAAATAAGAAAAACCCCGTATGCACCCTATTACCAATAGTATTACCGGTAATACATGTCAATTTGCGGTAATTCTAACTTTTCTCTAATTTCGGGCAATGCACTCTATTACCGGTAATTGCACTCCTATTACTGGAAATTGTAGGTTCTGTCTCTTTTTTCTCTTCTTAGCAAAATTCAGGTAGTGCACTTTATTACCGGTAATTAAAGGTTCTGTCTCTTTTTTCTCCTCTTAGCAAAATCCAGGCAGTGCACTTTATTACCTGTAATTGCAGTACCTATTACTGGTAATTGAAGGTTCTTCCTTAATACTCCAAAAGTTAGTATCTTCTACTACCGGTAGTATTGCATTCACTACCAGTAATTGGACTCTCTACCTTTAGTCTTGACTATTTGCTTCCAACTTTTTGACTTGATTTTCGTTAATTTCCCGAACCTCATAAATTCCTTCAAAATACTTTATTTGTACACTAACAACCCAAACACGTGTTAAATAATAAAGTCACATAAAATGTGACAAATAGATAATAAGCGCATGCAAGTCAATGGGTTTTGACATAGAATATACGAACTTTTGAGTGCAAAACACTCAACTCTTCACTCTTTTCAAGTACCGCACCAGATGTTTAGCATGAAATACATTACATGCTTGGATTGTCATGTTTTTTGAAAGTTCATTTGAAAAAATTATCCAACATCTTTATAAACTCTTCTTGGAAGATGTATTATAACTTTTACTTTTATTATTCCTTTGATTCGAAAGAATGAAGTACTTAAATTTCTTTGATGTAATGTATGGAAAAATTTGGGGTTGGGATTGCTCTCTTTTTTGTAACCCATTGAAACATGAAAACCTTTGGCATACAATTGAATGAATATCTTGGGTTTATGGATGAGATTTGCGAGGTTTGACTAACGTTATATTATAATTTATTAGGCTGAAAATTGAGTACATGACACTAAGTTTTGCTTCTACGAAATAACAAAACTTAGAAATCAATGCTACAAAATATGAAAAAACTTTTGAGAGAGACGAAATTTTGATGTCTCAAATGGTTGAATTGATGGTCTATTATAGGTCAAATCGCACCTCTTTATCTTGGCATGCACCCATTCACTTTTTAGCTATTAGATTTATAATCCAAACGGTCGAGATTATTCGAACACCGAAACCAGTCTATTGTTTCACGCACACCCGATTGGATGTAATTTCAGCCATTGGATTGCACCCGTCAGCAAGGAGTGGTTGTACCCTGTCAGATTCGATCACAGCAGTTGAATCACACCTATTCAAGATTAACGGTCTTAGCCACGTCACATGCCACACGGACACCACGTGGCATCCACATTAGCACCACGTTACCGATCCGCAGCAAATAAAAAATGGCACTTATTAGGCAGAGTGTGTAATTAAAGCACCACATTACAGCCACATAGCTCACTGTCATGTCTTCACACACATGCATAGCATGATTATGCATGTGCAAATTCTAGGTGCAAAGCACCGACTTTATTAGTAATGATTAGAAATGATGCGAAGCACCATAACCAGAAATGCTATTAGTAAAGAATGAGGGCCCGAACACCCCACTGATGGGTCCCCCCTCCCCCCGGCGCCGCGTGGCCCTCTTCTTAATTTGGACTCTCTCTCTTTTTAGTTCTCTCTCTCTCTCTTCTCTCACACTACAAAGAACTTTTTTAACCAAATACATCATGGCCTTACCTAATTAACTTCATATTTTTATTTTTATTCAAGAAAAAATTATATACTATAATTTTTTTTTGTCATTTTTTTAGTTTATTGATTCGTCTAAACAAGGATTGTTGATAATTTACCATAATTAACAAGTCTTTATTAAAATATTTCGAGCTTACAGTTAATCTCGAAATAATTTGTTAACTAAACGGTAATTTTTTAGTATTTTTTTGATAATAACATTCGAAAAGTACGACTGAAATGAGTTCAAATAAATGATATCAATCACTTTTTTTCCTCTCAAATTGTGTGCATTAAGGCTCTATTTGGCCAAATTTATATATTCAAATTTATTTTGTCTCTATTCTTTCTTTTTTTACATTTGTTATTTTGACCTCAATATTTTATGGTTTATTAGTCCGTCTTGATGAAAGAAATCTAAAAAGTATAAAATTATGCTAAAAATTTAAAAAAAGTCACTAAAGAAGACGAATAAGTTCAAAAAAAACTATTTTTTAATTTATTTTTATTTTTTCTGAACTTTTTTCAAATTTGGTCCATTATTTATAATTTTTTTGAAAGCTCTTATTGAGATGAACCAATAAACCATAAAAAGTTGACGAAAAGCAAAAAATTACAAAAAAAAATTCACATAAAGACGAAAAAAATTCAATAAATATCACAATCCAAATAGACCATTAGTAATCCAGGTGGCAAGGTGAGGGCCATTCATTTTTGCTTTGAAAATTTATCTCCCCATTCTCTTCTCTCTCTCTCTCTCTCTCACACACACACACACACTCTCTCAAAGGTTAAAAATTGAAAAAAAAACATGATTTGTATTTGTTAATTTATATATTTTGTGTTTTTTGTTGATACATAAAATAAAATAAAATATTTTTAAATTACTTAAAAATATTCGCATTCATTACATAATGCGTTCAATTTTGAAAACAAAAATCAACACTACTCATTTGAACATCTTTTCGGTTATAATTTTTTAATTTTATTCTCAAAAAATACTAAAAGTTTACCATTTACTTAGAAAATTATTTCGAAATTAACCATGAGTTCGAAATATTTTGTTGATTTATAAAATAAAATTGAAAATCTCTTAAATTATTCAAAAATATTCACATTCATCACATATTCTGATGCACACAATTTTAGAGAAAAAAGTGATCGACAATGCTTATTTAAACCCCTTTCAGTCGTGATTTCCAAATTTTATCCTCTAAAAAATATCAAAACTTTACCGTTTACTTAAAAATTATTTTGCAAGTAATCGTGAATTCGAAATATTTTGATAGACTTGTTAAATTAATAAACTAAAAAACTGATAAAAAAATTAAAGTATATAAATTTTTTTGAATAAAAATAAAAATATGAAGTTAATTAGGTAAGGTCATGGTGTATTTGGTTAAAAAAATTATTTTTAGTGAGAGAAAAGAGAGAAAGAGAGAATTAAAAGGAGAAAAAGTCCAAAAGGGAGGGCCACGCGGGGGGTTGTGGGGTGGGGCACCATCAGTGGGGTGTTCGGACCCTATTCTTTACCAATAGATTTATGTAACCATAACTAGCTCCTTAAAGACGTATTACTAGAACACTTTAGATCTGTTCCCACATACATGTCACTCAATTTTTTCTCATCTTTTCAAAGTTAAGACAAACTCAATATCAAGGCAAGCATTATAGAAATATAAAAAAATAAAAAAATTTAAATCCATTTTATTTTGAAAAGCATTGCCGGAGAGAAAAGTCTAATGTTTATGCAGGTTAGCTCATCTAGATTTTAGTAAATCTTCTAACCAAGTTCTTTTCGAGCAATAGATAAAAGCCAGGAAATTATTGAGGTTTAATCTGCTTCAAGCATGATCATAGAAGCTACACTGCCGGGTCAAATGCTTTTCCATTAGACCTGCATCTAGATATATTCATGCATAAACAAATAAATATGTATAAATATATATCTACACACACACACATCTATGTACGCATATAGTGTGTGTGTGTGATACTGTGGTGTGTTGGGGCTGGAGGGTCAGGGGTCGTAAAGATTGTGAGCAAGGCTTTTCCATTACTGTACCTGCATCTATGTACATAAGCAAATAAGCTCTGCCTTGCATTGGCTGTATGCGAGCAAGGCTGTTCATGAATCATTTAAGCTGTCAAAATCATGATTTGACAAATTTCAAGGTTGCCCTTTGCTACTTTTCACTGAAAAAAATAAAGTCATCTTTGATGCCAGATTTGGTACCGAGGTCATCATCATATTATTCAACCAACCTGCTTCAAAAAATAAAATAGATATAACCTAATTGTTTGAATTTGAAATTAACCATCATCAAGACTCGTAGCTCAAAGCTCCAAGATGATACCAAATCAATGCAACACCATACTATTTTCTTTTAAACAGTATAACAAGCCAAAAATGTGTTAAAGATTGTTATCTTAGACTATTAAAAATCTGTTGTGAAAAGAAAATAGAATTAAACAATAAAATGCGAAGACA
>JABCMJ010021640.1:0-16367 GCA_014822125.1 Arbutus unedo | reverse complement strand
TGTGTGTGTGTGTGTGTGTGTGTGTGTGATATATAAATTACGCGTTTTGCAAATGTGTGTAAAATTATACTGTTCAATCCATGACATTGACCGGATCCCAACCCTTTAACTAACTCTCAGCACATGATCACAAGAAAATAAGAGATCGTATTCAATTTTCTTTTCCATATAAACTCAGATCCAATCATTATAGTTTTGACCTAATTGATTTATCGACGAGCTCTATAAAGTGAAAATTTTGAATGATTAAAGTGAGCCAAAAAATGACCCAAAATTGGATAAAGCTAGACTATCAAATCCATGACATTGACCGAATCCTAACCTTTTAAGTAAGTGCTACCAAGTGACAAAATAAAAGGAGACCGTATTCAATTTTCTTTTCAGAAGAAGCTGGTATCCGTAAATGTGCTTTTTGGCATAGTTGATTTTTCAGGAGCTCTATAAAATAAACAACTTGAATGATCATTTTGAGCCAAAAAATAATCCACAATTGAATAAAATTAGACATTCAATCCATGACATTGACCGGATTCCAACTCTTTTACTAATTCCAACAACTGACAAAGAAAAAGAGAGATTGTATTCAATTTTCTTTTTCAAATAAATTGGTATCCAATCCATGTAATTGTGGTGTAGTTAATTTTTTCGACGGGCTCTAAAACTAAAACAACTTGAATAATTAAAATTAGCCAAAAAAAAAATACCCACAATTAAGTAAAACAAAACCATCTAATCCCAACAAAACCGTAGTCTAACCCTTTAACTAATTCCAAAATTGAATAAAATCAAACCGTCCAATCTATAACATGACCATAAATTTTTTAAATTTACGGTCTCAAGTTTCATAATTGAAATTAAGAAATTGTTCAAAAATCTTAATGAATCACTACTTTTAATTTTAAATTTGAAAAAAAAATTAATTTTAGTTCTGAAATTGAAGCACCTACAACTTTTTAGCATAGATAGAGGGATCAAATGATACAATTTTTAGAGTAGTTCATTTGTTGGTAGCTTGGAAAATTAAAAGAATGAATATTGCTTTCCAATTAGTTATTTTTGTTTTAATTATTACTTTATCAATCTTATTAATTAGTGCATCAGTTGTATTTGCTCCTCCGTATGATTGGCCAAGTAACAAAAAATTTATCTTTCTTGTTTCTTTAGACACAATGAGTGCGTTCCAACTTCCAACCCTTCACGCCATCCAAAAACGTAGACTTCAGCATCTAATGAACTATTTCTTTCACTTTCCAAGTTATTCCCTTGTTTCGGTAAATTTTTTGTTCGGATTTTTTTTTTATTCAATTTTTTTTTTACATTTATTGTTTTAGGCTTCATATTTTTGTGGATTATTGAAAAAAAATATAAAACTTATAAAATTATGTATAAAAATTAAAAAAATCACTAAAAATGATGAATAAGTACAAAAAATTCTATTTTTAGATTATTTTTGTTTTTTCTAATTTTTTTTCAAATTTAGTGCCCGATTGGATAAAGGATTATTTTCAAAAAATAAGTTATTGAGGGGGATAAGATAAGATGGGGTATTATTTTTAGAAGATTGGTCCACATTGATTGATGTTTATAGAAGGATAAAAAAATATATAGTTTGGATGAATTATTAAAAAAAGAGAATAAAATAGTACTTGATTTGAATAAAGAATAAAATAGGGGGATAATGTTATTTTATAGTTGTAATAAAGGAGATGAAGTATTATTCTTGGATAATACCCGGGATAATTTTTAGGCCTGAGGGAGAGTGCCCAAAAATAATCTCCCTCTATTCCTCTTAGGGGCCGATTGGGTGAAGGATTACTTTCAGGAGATAAGTTATTGAGGGGGATAAGATAAGAGGGGTATTATTTTTAGAGGGTTGACCCACATTGATGTAATATTTATAGAGGGGAATAAAAAATAGATAATTTGGATGAAATATTTAAAAAAGGGATAAAATAATACTTGATTTGGATAGAGGATAAAATAAGGGGATAAGGTTATTTTATAATTGTAATAAGAAAGAGTGGATATTATTCTTGGATAATACTCGGGGATAATTTTTGGACCGGGGGAGGGTGCCCATAAATAATCCTCCTCCATCCCTCTTAGGGAGATTATTTTTAGAGGGGTGAAAAATTATCTCCTGCATTTTTATGCTCCAAAATCATACTAAACATATCATGGCATTCCTTTTACCCCCTCTAAAAATTATACTCCTTCTTTTTCCCCCATCCAAACGAGCCCTTATGGGGATTGTTTTTGGAGGGGTGAAAAATTATCCCCCGCATTTTTATGATCTCAAACAATACTAAACATATCACATCATTCATTTTACTCCCTCTAAAAATTATACTCCTCCCTTTCTCCCATACAAACGAGCTCTTAGTCTATTATTTATAATTTTTCTAAAAACTCTCGTCGACGTAAACCAATAATTCATAAAAAATTGACGAAAGACAAAAAACTATAAAAAAAATTCACATAAAAACGAAAAAATAATTCAATAATCTAGTTAGTTCAAATCAAACCTAACAATCTCAATTAGTCAATTGTATATTTTCCCACTAATAAACAATAAGAAAGAAAAATATTAATTCCAAATTAAAAAGCTAACATTTTTCTGCTCCAATACGATCTTACGTTCCTTCCTTTTAAAAAATTTCAGAGCGGGACTAATTTTATTCCACTTACTAAAAATAATTCACACCCTATGATAACTGAATGAACTTGAAGATTGCACGATGGTAGAGGCAGAAAACGGCTATACTTGAGATCTTAAGAAATGAAATAGAGCAAATTATTGCAGTCTAGGAACTTGAAGGAAACAGACCCCGTGTGTGTGTGTGTGTGAGAGAGAGGCAGAGACAGAGACAGAGACAGAGAAAAGGGAGGAAGGAGGGATAATTTGGAGGCGAAGTGTATAAAAGCAGATGGGGGGAGAGAGAAATGCCCACGTGCGGTTGTATGGCAAGGTAGGCCTCACCCAATAAACAGAAAAACGAAAAAATAAAAAACAAGGGTAGACGTTTTTGCGAGGGGATAGGAGTGAGTAGGTAGTACACATCCCATGTGAAATTCAAAATCTCTCATAGGATACGCCGGACCGATTGATAATGAGTAATGTTAAGAATACAAATATTTTAAATATATTTAAATATAAATGTGTTTAAAATTATTGAATTTATGTGAAATTTTTAATAATTTGTAAATCTTATATACGTCTAATACTTTTAAATACATTTACATTCAAACACATTTATGTTTCTAGATTTTTCTATGAGAATTTGGGAAGGAATTCAAGGGAGATAAAATTTAAAACTTCATAAAGTATGTGGTTGTACTAATAATATTTGTACGTTTTTTTATAACCGAGGTATTCGGTCGGTTTGGAGCTAAGTTAAAGTAAAATTTAGGAGAGTCTCCACTTAAATTACCGACTAGTCATTGAGACTCTAGGTGAAAACGATCGGACAAATCTCTCAATGAGTCAGTGATACCAAATATTAAATTGTCGAGTTTCGACCGCTGAATGTCTGAGTGGGACAATCCCTTGGGGTTACAATATTTGTAATTTTGTATTTGATCCTAGTGCTCTTACGTTTTTTTTTCTAATTAGTGTTCCTGAGAAATTATTTATTCATAATAAATGTGATTTTCTTATATTTAATATGTTTGTCTTCATTACCGTAAAATTAACGACAACAAACAATTAGTTTATCAGAATAATTTCTGAAAACTTATTAAGTTTACAATATTATTCTATCTTTAAATTAAATTCATGTCCCTACAGAGTACAAATATAAAATAATTCCGTTCAATCATTGACATTGACCGGTTCACAACCCTTTAACAAAGGATAAATCTACTAATTCTCACCATGTGATGAAAAATGGAGAGATCGTATTCAATTTCTTTTCCATATAAATTCGGATCCGGCCAATGTAGTTTTGACGTAATTAATTTCTCGACAAATTTTATAAAGTAAAGTTATTAATCTCATTCCGTACCGATTCAAAAATGATACCGGATCACTAGCATACCGTTCCGATCAATGTTCTGACCAAATACCGATTAGTACCATATCTGTCCGTAAATTTGTTTTTCATTTTTTTAATTTCAAATGATTTTTTTTTTGGATATTTGATTTATTTTTTTGTTGTGGGACTTTATT
The DNA here is from genome assembly GCA_014822125.1 of Arbutus unedo. NCBI lineage: Eukaryota > Viridiplantae > Streptophyta > Magnoliopsida > Ericales > Ericaceae > Arbutus > Arbutus unedo. Next base: position 12,199 of record JABCMJ010021640.1, on the reverse strand, counting down.
TTATATGTCCAATGTAATTTTTTGCTAAAAAATATATACTAATTTTACCGATAAATTCGAAATAGCACACCGGTATACACCGGTACCGGTACATATTGTATCAGTAACAAAACTGATATGCGTGCCGTACGAGATTGATAACTTTACTATAAAGTGAATAACTTGAAGGATTAAAGTGGACAATGACCCACTATTGGATAAAACTAGACCATCCAATTCATGACATTGACCAGATCCTAACTCTTTAATTAAGTGCTACCAAGTGAAAAAAAAAAGAAAGAGATCGTATACAATTTTCTGTTCTAAAGAAACTAGTATCCATAACTACGGTTTTGGACAACAGAAACTAGTATCCGCAAATGTGGTTTTGGCATAGTTGATTTCTCAACGAGTTGTAAAAAATAATCAACTCGAATATTTAATGTGAGCCAAAAAATATTTCACAATTGAATAAAATTTGATGTTCAATCCACGAAATTGACCGGATCTAACCCTTTAACTAATTCTATCAACTGACAAAACAAAGGAGATCGTATTCAATTTTCCTTTTTAAGAAAATTAATATCCAATCAACGTGATTGTAGCGTAGTTAGTTTTCTCAACGAAATTGATATTCAATTTTTCTTTTTAAGGAAATTGATATCCAATCAACGTGATTGTAGCGTAGTTAGTTTTCTCAACGACCTCCAAAAATTTTCTCAATAAATTGAATGATTAAAATGAGCCAAAAAAATGACCCACAACTAAATTAAACTAAACTGTCCAATTCGTGACATGACCATAGTTTAATGCTTTAACTAACTTCACAATGAACTAAAACCAAGCTGTCCAATCCATGAAATACCGTATATTTTAATCCTGAAATGTTTACGGTCTCATAATTAAAATCAAGAAACTCTCTACAAATCTAAATAAATTAGGATCTAAATTTGAGGGAAAAAAACTTGGTTTGAATTATAAAACTGTAGCACTTATAACTTTTTGGTGTATAGAGAGATCAAACAATAAGTTTAATCTCACATCCACTTACACATCTCTTTCACATCATACACGCATGGTGTGCCACTTAGGCATGCCACATGGGCCATAATTTAACATTGTCCAAATAGGCAAGCCAAGCAAACAGTCACTCTCTCTCTCTCTCTGTGGTCCTCGGTCATCTCTCTCTCTCTCTCTCTCTGAAGAAGTTTGGAATTGGGGCAATCCAAAGAACTCCGCATTGAAACAACAAAGCTCAAAGTTAAGGTTATCATTCGATCATCTTTTTTCACTAAAGATAAATTGTAGTGGTTGTATGTGTTAATCATTGTTTAATTATTTTTTATTTAAGATTTTTTATTTGTTTTTGCTTCTTTTTCATTGAGATTAGTTGAGTTTTATATTGTGTCCACAAGGTGTTTAATGAAATATGTATATGAAGTTGAGCTTCATAGAGGTGCTTTGATATTAACGGCATGAGATCGGTGTCCAAACTTATAAACACAAATTTATTTTAGTCCTCTAGACTTGTTAACCACCCAATAACAAATTGTGACCCTAGTTCTAAGTTTATATTGCTTAGATTCAAATTATAAGTGTTTATATTGAATTCCGTCCCCTAATTTCATATTTCTCTTTTTGTTTCATTAATTACCCTATGTGTGTGTGTGGAAGTAGTTTCAAGTGATTTTCAAAGTGTGGATTTGATTGAAGGGATTTTTGTTTCATTGTATGGCTCCTCCTATGGTATCCCATGGGAAAATGCTAATTCAAATGTAAGATTTTTATTTCGTATGTAAATATTAGTTACTCGTTGTAATATGTATTGAATTTGAAAATGCTCTTATTATATACTACGTAGGTGTCTAAAGTGCAACCTTCAATTTTTCGATATTAATTACTCGTTACAATATCTTTAAGTTTGATTTGTATCAGGTTGAGGTATAAATTTACAGTTACATTTTTTTTTTCTTTCTAAAAAAAATATATTATTGACCTCCCAAACATTGTTATCATATTTTTTTTCTTTAGAACAACCATCACCAGCCTAGACATTTGCACCCATTTTGTTTTCTTTAGGCACAATTATTGTATTTCAATATAGAAATAGCTTATTTGACTTGTACGTTTAAAGCGGTGGATCCCATATGACATAATGTAAAAATTAATATGTAATTAGATGTATTAATAATATTGCTCGAGATCAAATAGTATAATTCATTTGTTGGTAACTTGGAGGATTAAAAAAATGACTACTGCTTTCCAATTAGCCGTTTTTGCTTTAATTGTTACGTCATCAATTTTATTAATTAGCGTACCCTCTGTATATACTTCTCGTAACCTTTGTACATACTTCTCGTAATGGTTGGTCGAGTAACAAAAGTTTGCTTTTTCTGTTTCTTTGTACAGAACGGGTGCGTTCCAACTTTCACCCTCCAACCATTCACATCCACTACCCTTCACGCCATCCAAAAACATAGACTTCGGCCTCTAATGAACTATTTATTTCAGTTTCCAAGTTATTCCCCTGTTTCGGTGCTCTTCATTAATCTCAATAGTATATTTTCCCAACAATAAACATTAAGAAAGAAAAATATTAGCTCCAAATTAAAAGGCTAACATTTTTCTGCTCCTACTACCACGAATAGAATTTTACGTTGCTTGTTTTTAAATTTTCAGAACGGGACTAATTTCATTCGACTTATTAAAAATAATTCACACCTTATGATGACATACTATGCTAGAAGGTTGCACGACGATAGACTCGTGAAACAGCTATCCTGAGATCTTAATGAATAAAATCTTATATGAATTAATTATTTATAACTTGTTTAATCACTTAATATCAAGTTGGGACCTTCTCCCCTTACCAACTTAATTTTTGGAACACATATAAAGTTTGTACCAGCAAAATATGCATACAAAATTACCAAATTCATCCAGACTCATCAAAAGGCAATCAGATGAAGAAAAAAAAAACATAAAGATTCATAATCTTTTAGAGCTAGATTGATCCTTATCAAAATATTAATGAGTTAGTGCTGTGAAAAACAAGAAAAAGAAAACGAAAAAGAAAAAAGAAGCCAACCTTTGGTAAAGAAGCAAAAGTTGAAGATTGGATAAAGTTGCGAAGGCAGCTACTGATCTTTTGCAGCATGGCTAATTGTTTCTATTCTTCTCTCTGTGGTGGGAATTTGAGATATTCAAGTAGTGAGAGGCTGAGACCACCAAATGGATCAGAGGATAACTGAGAGCAAATTATTGCAGTCTAGGAACTTGAAGGAAACAGACCCCGTGATTGTCTGTGTCTCTGTGTGTGTGTGTGTGTGTGAGAGAGAGAGAGAGAGAGAGAGAGAGAGAGAGAGAGAGTGAAGGGGATAATTTGAAGTATGGAGGTGAAGTGTATATAAGCAGAGTGGGGAGAGAGAGATGCCAAGAGAGATAGGAGCAGTGATTACGGAACCATGACGGGTTTGTCCGGTAAGATAGGCATCACCCAATTAAAAAAACAAAAAAGAATGATTAATTTTTATGAGGGGATAGGAGTGAGTTGGTAGTACACATCCCATACGAAATCCACAATTCCTCACAGGATAGACGCTGGACCGATGGGAAATTGGGAACTGGACCGATGGGAAATTGGGAAGGAAGACAAAATTTGAAACTTCCTAACAATATTTGTATTTGAATCTATAGAGCTGTTCCATTGGAGATTGAAATAAATTATAAATTCAAATATTTTGAGCTACTGAAGGTTTATTCCATTAATCTATAGAGCTGTTCCATTAATTTTAAAATTTTAAAAATTATCGATAACAAATAAGGAATATCTCAAACTAGACAGATACTTTGATTATAAAAATAATAAAGAATATTTATAACTGATCCCAGTGCTCTTAAGATTTTTCCTAATAAGTGCTCCTGAAATATTTTTTAATTCTAATAAATATGATTTACTTATATCTTGATTATTGTAAAATTAATGACAATGATTGTTTTAATACTGATATTTTACTTAATTAATAATTTGTGAAAACTTATTAAGTTTACACTGTTTTTTTATCTTTAAATTAAATTCATGCCTCTACAGATATACAATAATTCCATTACTTCATACCTAATTTGATATCATCATATAAAAAAAGAAAAATGTTATAAATACACGCTTAAATTGTGAACTTTGATATGTAGGTATTATAAATAAGTTAAATCTTCATATGCATATCATCATTTTAGAAATACACTTCAAATAGGAAACTTTGATAGTAAATGCATATATATATATACATATATATAGTGAGCTTCTAATAAGGGATTTCTTATTTTGCTGCAGTGTGAACCTCCTATTTCTTGATCAAATTATGATGATCCAAACCGTTCAATGTGTTTAAAAATATTTTTAAGGGTACCCGTAAGAAATAAGCTCAAAATAATATTTGGAAATGTTCAATCCATTCAATTTTTCATAAAACTATTCCTGTCAGCATTTATTAAAAACTGTTTAGATCAAGCCCTTCTCAATATTTTTTTGGGCCAATTTCTTGCGAATACCCTTAAAAACATGTTTTAAACACATTGAACGGTTTGGATCATTATAATTTGGTCAGGAAATAGGAAGTCCGCACCGTAGCAAAATAAAGGATCATTTGTTAGAAACTCTCTCCATAAATATATATACACACTCTTCTAATGATGGATCTTTCATTTTGTTAAAATGAGGACTTTCATTTTCCGATTATATTTTGATGATCCGAACCATTCAATGTTTTTAAAACATATTTTTAAGGGCATCCGTGAGAAATCGGTTTATAAAAATATCGATAAAGCTTGATCTAAACAGTTTTTCATAAATACTGATGTTTTATGAAAAAATATTTGAATCAAGCATTTCATGATAGTATTTGTAACTGTTTTTTCACAAGTACCCTTAAAAATATATTTTAACACATTGAATGGTTCAGATCATCAAAATGTGATCAAAAAATGAGAAATTCTCATTTTAGTAAAATAAGGAATCTTTTATTAGAAGGAGACTCTCTCTATATATATACTGTAAAGTAACACAACTTTTGGTGTGAACTAAAACTTAAAGTCAATTCACACTTTCAATTTCCAAAAATGACACAATTTTTTTTTTACATGTCACAAACATTTTTTCTAAATTTACCTTATGGGCAAAACAGTAATTAAAAAAAATACCACCACAATGTGGTAACTTACAGCAGTTATCACAACACTAGAATCCTTCAAATTGCGAAGGATAGATATCATTCTCCATAAGAAAGTAAGTCGTAAGGTGGTCTCCAATTACCAAAACACCGGAATCCCTTTGAATTGCAGAGGTAAATTGTCAATCATAAAATCTACAACCATTGTGCACCACCATTGGTTGAGAAAAAATTGTGAAAAATCGGCAAATAAATCTTAAGATTGCGGAAGAGTAGACGAAATCCGAAGATTTCTTTATATAAGGTGACTTAATTGGGATATAATTAGTAATAATTTTTTGTTGATTCTTCGTTACATCTAACTTGTAAATGAGTGAAGAATACTCATAACATTTGTAAGCGAGTGAAGAATATTCTTAACACAGGGTTTTACTGCATTTAACAATTGACAAGTCTAAGTATTGAATTGAAAAATGACAATCACCAATACGGCATAGATCGAAAGAGAAAGAGAAACTAATTAAGGAATGACGATCGGAAATGGTTTGCTTTTGGTACCTTAAGGTTATTAATTTCTACAATTTCCCATCTCGATGAGCCCTTTACGAAAATTTCGAGAGAGAGAAAGAGAGAGAACAGGGCTTCAAGATACAATTGTTTTTTAGGTACTTGGAATTTAAGCAATTTGCGTGACACAATTACATGAGGAGTGTATACATAGGAGTTATTGCCACATAGGCGCCAACACCGGTTGGGTTTAATGGGTTCAATTCATTGTGGTTTATGTATTCCCTTTTCTATCAGTGGGTTCACCTAATTGACGTTCGCCAACTTTATACGTAGTTTTTTTTATATTTCTCACTCAATTAGTTAGATTTTTTATGATTTTAGTCCATATGTTACGAATTCATAAGCTGTTTTGAATATTCTATTTTGCTTCCTTTATAAATAAAAAAATCTTACGTATTCCTTTTTTCCGAATCTTCAAGCTTTTCGTATTGTGACTTCAACACCAAGTACTACATATTTTCCTCTAAGCTTACGCATCATTAAATACATACTTTCTTTTAAGCCTACGCGTCCACACATTGCGTGGGCATTGACCGCTAGTACACACACATTAACAAGCGGCCGGTGCCTATGCAATCGTGGATTTGTAGAATTTAGATAAAATTATGTACTTAGTAATTTGTAGGATTGAAATCATGGTACGAAAAAACTTGATGAATAATAGAATAAAATACACAGGATTTTTTCATTAGTAAAGAGAACAAAATGAAATACTAACAAAATAACTTTGAACTTCGCAATATAGAGAATGTAATCATAAAAAACCCAGAAATGAAAAAAATAGTGAATCACTAACCCAAAACTTGGGGCGTTCATTGTATGTTCGTATGAGCAAGTTCTTGGGTGGGAATTAATTAGATGGATGAATAACGTGTCCAGATGATGGCGGAACTGGAATTGCTGATTGATACTCTGAATCCTTTTTCTTCCCGGCCTTTTCATTGCACAGTGCTATTAACACGAAATCAAACAGACAAAGATGGGATAACGATCACTTCAATTTCTTGCATGCAATTCATCTGTTTTCACTCACTATGGCCGGCGGAGGATGTCCTACGCATCTCATCTGTTTTCTCTGAGGATGGATCGATCACACACACACGCACTTTTTTTAGGATGATAATTGGTAACTGCCGACACTTTCTATTTGTTTGATTAACTTTATTTTACACTTATACCCTTGCGGTTACGGGCCGTAAACGTTCATGAAACTGTAAAATTAAAATTAAGATTTTATAATAGTATCATTATTATAGTAAAGGAGTAAACAACAGAAACCAACAAAGTCCATCGTCCTATATGAAATAAAATAGTGAACGATTCATTGAATTGCCTAATTAACCATATATAACTATATCAGTTTCAACTCATTACAACTACCAGCTTCTATATCTACACACAACTTTGATGTTTTTTTTGACCTTTTATATATATAGTATCTATCTCTTAGAATTCAATTAACTCCATCAAATAATTTTATAAAGCTGATTATTTTTTTTTTGAAAAGTTTTGCTTTTATGCCTTTTGACAGCTTCCTGTATTAAAAAACCAATTTTTATGAAATTTAGTCACAATAGATAACACGCACTTAATACCCAAAATCTCCATCACTACAAGGAAAATAACTTTTTGCATCATTGTTTTTGTGAGCGCATGTTCTGCCATCTCTAAAATTCTGTTATTGTGACTGCTAACAGGGGCGGATTTACATTGGGGCAAGTGGGGTTGACCCCATCTAAGTAGTCTATATATATTTTTGGATAATTTAGTAACTTGTCCTTGATTTGTCATCTTTTTGGTTTGGTTTTACACGGCAACTAGGAAAAAATAGAAGAAACTAACTGTTACTTTTCACCTGGCAAATCAAAAGTCAGAAAAAGTTAAAGCAAAGTTCTAATTTATTACAGCTTCTCACGGCAATGAGGTTATCATGCATCAATTTCAAAATATAAAAAATCGTCGGGATGAATTGTAAATGAAACGATATATTATGACTGGATATTATTTTTTGGTTATATATTATGAACAAATATCATTTTTATTTATTACTCCCTCCGTCCCGATTTATTTGTCAATTTTAAAAATTCCAACTTATTAAGGAAACATGATCATTACTCTTCAAAGTTTTAACTTTCTAAAAATACCCTTAACTTTTTAAGCATTAAATGATAGTACGCGTTTTTCAAAGTGTGATTTTTAAATAAAGGAAGGGCATGAAGGTAACTTTCACACGTCAACTTTAAAAATGGACAAACATTTTGAGCCATGTAAAAATTAAAAAGTGGACAAACAAACCGAGACAGAGAGAGTATTTGATTGTATTTATTTTTACTCGTTTATCTTATAATGAAAAAAATTATATGTAATATAATACTTGACCCCACTGGTCCTAAATTCTAAATCCGCCCCTAAACTACTGAATCTCAAAAAAATTATTTTAGTATGATGACAACATTTTGTGATTGTAGTAAATAGTTTATTTGCGTTGAAATTGCTACCTTCGCAATTAAAATGATAAAATGAGACCACTTGAAAAATACCCACTTTTTATTTTCCTTCCCTCCCTCCACTTTTCCCTAAATCTAACCCAATTCCTTAGGTATCCACTGCTACAAACTGCATTAATTTAAGAGTAATGCTAGGAATAAAAATATTCGGACACAGACATATTCAGAATTATTAAATGCACGTAAAACCTTCAATAATTTGTAAATTCTATGTGCATCTAACAGTTTTTGGACATATCTATCTCTAATTGTGTCTGAAATATCTCCGTTCCTAAACTTTTTCTTAATATAACTTTTCCACCAGAGCTCTTGATCAAAACCGTTGTAAGTAACCCACATCTCTCTCTTCTCCCTTTCTCTTTATTCCCATTTTCGCATGTACAAAGCCAATTTTCATAATTATTGTTACATGCAGCCATCAATATTCTGTTTTTATAATCATCATTTGCACTTTATTATGGTGTTGATTGTCTATTGGCAATGCCTAACACATCTACTACGGAGCGTGGACAAGGTTGTGCAATGGGGCAATGGAACCAATCTTGAGGTAGAGTTTGATATGAATTTTCAACCATTGGGTAAGAAGGAAAAATGCCATGGGTATAAATTACGTGTATAAATGTCTCCCTTCTCCTCCCCTCTTATATTTGTACAAATAATTTATATCCATAACAAAATCTAGTAAGAAGTAAGAAAGGCAACAACTTGAAGGGACAACTCAGTCTGACTACGAGCAATCCTTGTCGTGTTCTGCTCACTTGCATAGACTGGGATGTTGTGCCTGTAGATATCAAAGATTTCATTTGGAGAGATGTTAAACTACAAATGTTATTCTTTTCATTGATTCAATCCATTCAAAAAATTATTATTATTTGTTTCAGGGTGATAGTAATATTTTGTATGATTTTGCTAGGGCCAAAAAGGAATTTATTATTTTAAATTACTCTTAATTGGTGGGGCCCTGCATGAGGTGATTTGGCAACGTAAAATGGAAAGAATAATTTCGTTAGAGAGAAAAGGGGAATTATATGTAGAGTCTAAAAAGAATTTGTTGCAACAATTAAGAAGGCAAGTGGCAACGTGAGGATTATCCATCCATTATTTTTTCAAGTGGTTAAGCAAGATGAGACACATAACAATTTGAGAGCAGTTTTAGTAAGAAAAGATGGGGATGTTATGCTAAAAATGTGTAGGTGGTTGCTAAAGGCTAGTGGACATTGGGTATGCTTATAAATACAATCCAAGGCCATATTAAGAAGTAGATCCAACACCAACAAATACAAACACATTACATATTTATCATCAAGCTATTCAGCGTTCGTCATTTCCTTGCTTTCATTAGCTTTAGTTAAATTGTTGTGAGTATCACCCCTACTTATCTAAGTAGAAGAAACATTCTATGGTTTAGTTTGCTAGTTTTTCTAGTCATTCAATACAATTAAACCCTTTCAATTAGTGTATTTAGCTTAGTTATTGTTGCTTGAAATTTGAAGTCCTCTTCATTAAGGCAAGATCCAAATCAATTGAGCTTCAATTTCCCTTAGGCCCTGCACAACACTTGAGGAAGTTAGATTGTGGTGCAATCCGTCAACAACACTTGCCAAAGGAGAAGATTAGCCTTGGAACTTCCTTTGCTTCTAGGAGTGCCAAGAGAAGACCAAAGGCTCAAATCAGGTTGTTCTCAGCCTTAGAGGAGAGTTGGCGGGATCAAGAGGTGATCAGAAGCAGGCCTCCAAAGACAGATAGGCTAAAAATTGTGGTAGTCAAAAGAGAAATGGAAGATATCATAACTCCTTTCGCACAACAAGGGAGAAGAAATAGAGTGTTTGTGTTTCAACGACTACGGCTTGTAACGATCGAAGTCCAAAAAAGCTTGGAGAATTTGAGGATTACTGCACCAGTTGAAGGAAAATCAAGGGTTGTCAAACCTTCTGTCCCCACAAATAACCAGTGGAAGTTTCCTCAAGCTGAGAATGTGGTGACTAAGTCATAGAAGAGGAGGCTCCAGATAAGAAGGCAAACAGCAAAGCTTGCTCAGGAGGGAAAAGGCGGCCACAATCAGGAGAAATCAGAGGTCTTTTCCCCAACAAATAAGAAGTCCAAGTTGGAATATCGGCCTAAGTTAGAGGAAAAAGATGTGGAGGCTCCTGTTATTACATGAAAAAAACTTGTTGCTGAATCCTTGGTTGTTAGTATCAGTGACAAAGATAGACAAGGATAACAAGAGGCAAGTCTAAAGAAATGCTGCAAGGAGGCAATTTCTACGGAGATTCTTAGAAAGAGGAAGAGGTACATACTTAGGTACGGAATGGGCACCAAGCCCTCCTCATCTTCTTCTACATCTAATGTTACATCAAGAGCTCATGATGAGAAACTATTGGCAATCATAACTGAAATGGAAAAGATGCAAATGGAGCGCGAAGAGGAGAAGATACAACGTGAAGAGGAGAGGAGAGAATGGAAAGAGGAAAGGAGGGATCGCGAAGACAAGAGGAGGCTGCACGAGCTAGGGCAGAAGAAAATATCAGATCTTGAAAGCATGGTCATAATTCTCATGCAGGAAAAGACAAACACCCATAGTTCATCTACATATCGCATTGTTCACACATTATTGATTGGCGGTAGGCCATCTCGTTGGTAAGTACACATACCTACTAAGTACTCTCATGTCCACTTGTCCCATCATGTCCCTAGCCCCTTCCCTCGCGTGTCCCCTACGTGTCCTTCGTCCCTCCCTTGCACGTGTCCCCAATGTTTCCATCGATTGTCCCTTCCTCGCATGTCTCTTCGTGTGTCCCCACGCGTCCCCCATGTGTCTGCCGCGTGTCCCTTCCTCGCATGTCTCTCTGTGTGTCCCTACGTGTCCCCTGTGTGTCCTTCCTTCACATGTCCCTTTGTGTGTCACCCCCCCCCCCTCCACACACACACACTTATCCTCTCGTGTCCCTAGCCCCTCTCCCGTGTGTCACCCACTTGTCCCTCCCTCACATGTCTTCCACTTGTCCCCCTTTCGCATGTCTTTGTGTGTGTCCCTCCATGTGTACCCTATGTGTCCCCTCGTATTCCTTTGCACCTATTTAGTCTAGTTTATTTGTTTATGCACATGCAAGAGGGGACAAAAGTGAGCAAGAGTTTTAGCTTGATACAATGCAAAAAAATTTAATCCTTATAGTGATATTTCTGCATTTAGCTTGATACAATGTAAAAAGTTCTAATCCTTGTAGTGATATTTCTGCATTTGTGTTATGTATAATAACTGTACCTTTTTGTGTGCCTTTTCAGATCATGTAGAACTTGTGGAAGTTTGAAGATTACTTTTTGGCACAACTTAAGACTTTTGCTCATATTTTGTACAAAAAAATGTTTCTCATAGTCTGCGTATCATTTTGCATTTTGTTGGTACTTATTTGAGCGTGATATATGAGATGATATGACATTGAATTTTTTGAATGACTATGGAAGCTTGGATTTTGTAATTTGGCTGGAATTTGATAGTTGATTATGGATGCAATTGTGTTGAACTTATAAGTGTTATCGGTATAGAACTCAAATGAAAAAATGTAAATTAATTTAGTCACGAAAAAGTAATAAATTGGTCACAGAAAATTGTTAAATTGGTCACGAAAAATTGTTAAATTGGTCACGAAAAAATCTTCTTCAGAGACAAATTCATATTTGATCATGAAAGACATGTCCTTTGGCGACTAACATGTTTAGTCAACAAAATATGTCTTTCGTAACTAATGATTAATTGATCACTGTAAGGTGGACTTTTGGTGATGAATTATAAACTGGTCACTAATACATATCAATGAATACATGTTTTAGCCTTTGAAAAGTAAAAGGATTCTGTGACTAATTGAATAGTCACCAAAAGTGTTCAATAGTGACCAATTAATATTTTAATTATGTAAAACTGATCGTTGCCTCTAGAATGTAGAAAATCAGTAAAGCGGCAAGATAGAGTATCGATCC